>JAUMHN010403205.1:0-38270 GCA_032360265.1 Heliamphora ciliata
CCATACCTTACATGAACAATTCTGGGTATTTATGTTTCATGTTAACCTCCTTTTTCCATGTAGCTTCTCTTTCTGAATGGTTGTCCCACCATACTTTGACGAGTGGTATAATCTTGTTGCAAAGTCACTTTTCTTGACAATTTAAAATGTGTATCTGTCGCTCTTCATATTTGAGGTTTTAACTTATCTCCACAGGTGGTCATGCCAAAACATGTGACGGGTCGGCGACTAAGCATAGCTTTTCTGTCGATTCTGGGCATTTCTGAGGTGCTCTTGGACTTAGCAAATCTTATCAATTGATTCCTGGACAAGTTCCAGGCCTGTAAGGTGATTTTCTTTTGCTTTTTCCCAGCAGACTGGTGTCCTGCATTTTCGTCTATAGAGTGCTTCAAATGGTACCATTCTTATGTTGGCTTGGAAACTTTTGTTGTAGGCAAATTCAATCAGTGGTAAGTTGTCATGCTCTAAAAACGTAACAATAAAGTCCCACGATATAGATAGGTAAGAAACCCAAATCTGAGATTTTAGAACAAACCGTGTCAAAATTAAGTGGAGGAAATCAAACTTTATTTATATTAAAACCAAATGTTTCGTTTTATTGTAAAAGATGGAAGTAAAAGAGAATATTTTGCTTGTAAAACAACCCTTCAAATAAGTCAATTTAAGTTTAAAAGGATGCCCAAAAGAAATCAACCCCTTTTCAAACCAAATTTTCAAAGAAATCAACTCAACGAAGAGCGCTCGAGCAGACCCAACACCACTCGTGCGGTGGATTATCCGAGAGTATACTAGCCAAAATCTTAAATTTTTTTCTTAGTGTTGGAAAAATACTAAAATTTCTCATACTTTGAACATAGTTTTAGATAGGCAAAAATTTAAAATTGAACATGCATTTGACATTGAAATAACTCCATATATCTAAAAAATTTGAAATCCAACATTTTAATTCATAGAATTCCATAAAAAATCAAGATAAATTCCAAATAACAACCCGACATTCTCAAATGCATAAATTTCATGAGTACTTGACCTTATGGCCTTACAAAACGGGTTCCACCAACCCAAATACATTCTTCAATGTATCGAAAAAATTTACACTTATAAAATTCAATTCACAAAAGATTCTTCTAAAAGATTTGTAATTCTATCAAAACAATCCAAAAAGGTCTCGACGACCATTCTTCTCATTTGGTTATTTTCTTTTCATTATCACCTAAAATTGATTATACAACATAAGCCGAGACTCATAAAAAATAGACTAAAGACGAACAAATACATGACATGCGAAAATGGTTATGCGAAATGCACAACAATATTTTATCTAAAATCAATTTCGTTTTTAAACCAATTTTCATTTACATAATCGAATTTTCATTTATAAAATCATAGTTTTAACTTTCTATTATCTTATCAATTTCAAACCGTTTCAAGGTATCACAACTCCAATTTTCAAACCATTCTAAGGTATTCTCAACTCACATTTCAACCAGTTCAAGGTTTTTTCCATTCCAATTATATCCAATTCAAAGGTTTCCCAATTCTTAATTAGTCCATGTCATTTAACCAAGGTTCTGCAAACCTAAAAATATATTCTGATTTAATTAAGTACCAAAACTTGAACGGCACCTATAGACCCAGACATAGTTATCACAACTGGATCACGTGAGACCTAATGAATAAATACCCATTCTATAGCCTAACATGGAGATCACACATTTTTAATTTTTCTCAGAAACACAGATGAGTGGGCCGCCCGATATTGTCTCGGCTCTCGGGCATGTCAGGACATATATAAGTATAAATAAGGAATATTCTAGCCATTCGTTCATAGATAAGTAAAGTACTTAATTTGCATAAATAGGACTTAATGTCAGTCAAAACATCATAATAAATATAGGTGTTACAGACATCCATTGGAAACGAAGCAAAATATCTTGGATTACAACGCAAAGACAAAAGTGAAAAACGGTAGAAAAACCCGATTAACCCTAGAGGGGGTGAATAGGTTAATCCACAGACAATTTCAAAATTAGAAAGAATATTTTACATTTGAAAATAAATAATCAACATCCATGAATGATAAACATAAGATATAACGTGGAAACCCTTGAGATAAACTCCAGGATAAAAACCACGATGCCGACACAGAAACCACTTTTCACTATGATTCAAAATTGTACAAGCTAAAAGAACAAACGAATTACACCCATTACCCAATGACGACCTATCTTCTTAGCTTGTGACGGCTCCCTGAGATCCTTTGAGATTCCATAGATTCAAGTTGCTTCAACTTCCCAATCCAAGTAACCCAACGGCTAATATCTGATCCGAGCAAGTTTTAAGTACGGATGAATGACTAAAAATGTAAAAAAAATAAAGTGTGAGAGAGTAAAACAATCTAGGTGGTGTGTGCACTTTAATAGGATCAAATGGTCTTAGATTGTTACAAGGTAGTATACAAGAGTTTGATAAAGAGTAGAAAAAATAAATGGTGCCAAAAAAATGTCACTCCTAACTCTCTCAAAGTTTTTGGTGGTTTGAAAATGAGAAGGGAAATGGCTTATATACTGTACACAAAGGTGGCAAGAAAATAGTCTCAGGGCACTTGAGCGCCTTGCCAGCGAATGAGCGCTCGAGCGCGCCGCAGGCGCCTAGCGAGCGCCATAAAGGGTTTTGGCCTATGGTTTGACCTTGAGCGCTCGAGCGCTGCTCAAGTGCATGATGAAGCACTCAAGGGCATGGCAAGCACACTAAGAGTGCTTGGCGAGCGGGGCAAATTGGAAGAGCAAGAGGCAAGCTACAAGGGTTCAGTGCTCGAGCGCCAAAGAGGCGCCTAAGGAGCGCTGACCCAGCGCTCGAGCCCGTAGAGGGCGCTCAGCGAATGGACCATTCTGTCAACCCACTATAAAACCAGCGCTTGAGCTCTTGTCAAGCGCTCCACGAGTGCTAACCAGTGCTTGAGCCCCCCTCGAGCGCTCAGCGAGCGCCGAGAAGAAAAAGGTTAGAAAGGAAAAAAAGAGGGGTCATGCAGAAATGCAAGGCGTCCCAGCCCAATGAAAGCAACAACCAACTAAAGTAGGAAACAAAAAAAATACAGACCATTGGTGATTTTGACTAGACACCCAAAAATTGCCAATTACACTTACAATCTCCCCCTTTGGTATTTCCGGGACAAAACCCCAAGACAACAAAATGATATAGGGAAAAAAAAACATCCTAAACTAACTTTGAGGCAAATAGTCAAGACCAGAAGAGAAGGACGCTTTCAATTCCTGATACATATGATGTTAAAAATCAAACAATCATAAAGTACATATGGAGATAAAAGAACATGAATCACATGACAAGAGAGTAGCATTTGATTTTTCATTTTAATGGCATAAACATGGCATTAATTGCATCAATCCCAAAATAGTCACGAGTTTTATCAAAAGATAACTTGCTACTTTACCAGAATATACAAGGAAAGATATAAGGAGAAGTCAAACCCAAAAAGAAATACATGTGTAGAAACCCCAACCCAAAAAAAAAAAACTAACTGCACTGTGCATCTCCTGCAAGCTCTCCTATCTCCCAATTGCAAGCTCCCTCTATTAGCTCTCCCCCTTTTTGTCCCAGAAAACCTAAGCAGTAGAAGGATCACCACCGGAAGGACCATCACCGTCGTCGTCATCGCGAGCCGGACTCGAATAATCGTCCTCGATACGTTTATGGAGACGCTGTACCTGGATCTGAAGAGAGGCGATATGGGTGCCGAGGTCGATCATTTGTTGCTAGAGAAGATCAAGACCTGAAGCAAACTGGCCGCGTAAGAGCTCTTGGCCAGAATAGAGATCCCAGATACTCGCATCAAGGGTGCCGAAGCGGGTATTGAACCTCTCAAGGTGACTCAGAACGGTGATGTACGCATTACCACTAGAGGAGGGTCCGAAATACGAGGAGGGTCCGAAAGATAAGGAGGGACCAGGTTCGGAGGGACCAGACGGAGGGGGAAAAGACGGAGGAGGGTCCAGAGGTGCAGCAGAAATAGCCAAAGCTGGAGGCACTAATATACTCGGGAAGATAGGCTGGATTGGAGGAAATGCAGGATTCGATCGTAGTGAACAGGAATAACATTCGGATCCGCTAAGATATGAGCATTGCTCAGGTTCTCAGGCTGAGCAAAAAAATTGCCTGTCAAAATGATCGAAGGCTCAGAAGGAAAAGTAGGGATAGAACGGGCATTGCACAGATGGGTGATGAGGAAGTAGAAAGGAAGACCTGCAATGCCCTGAGGCTGGTGAGCATAACTGGCGATCTGAACCCAGATATGCCAAGGAAGGTCACGGGAAAAGCCACACCCAATGGCGTACAAAAGCTCAGCCGGAACGGGCGGGATGTTAGAGGTATGGCCGGTAGGATCGATAATCGAGGCGACTATCTTATTGAGGGAGTGATATGGAGGAGAGAGGTAGGCCTATGTAAGGGTAGATTTATAGCAGTGGGCCCCTCCGGTGAGCTCCCGGGTGACCTCATGGCAGATCGGGACGACAGCCTCATCAAAAAGAAATTGGGGGTCCGAAACAAATGGAGCCCCCAACAGGGTCACGATATCCTCAGCAGTAAGGATAAACTGTCGACCCCGAATCCAAGAAGTAGGGGTAATGGTGGCGAAGGATATGTTGGAGGTGTTTGTATAGAATTCCCGAACCATCTCGGAAAAGACGACCCCATGACCTTGGCAAGCACCATTCCAACCACGCGCGACGAACTGTGCAGCGAGGCCATAATCCACAAAGGTGTGGATATGAATGGTCCACTCCACTAGGACACCCCGGTTGGCTAGAGTAGCGTACTACTTTTTAGCCTAGGTGGAGATGAAGGGGTCGTACCTGAGACGGCTCGGGCATTTCCACTCCTGAGACTTAGTCCCCAAAGGCTCGCCAGCCAAAAAGAAAATAATGCCAACACAACACAGAAAAAAGCAACTCACAATAAAAGCATAGAAGAGAGAAGAGAGAGAGAGAAAAGAAAGAACGGAGAGAGAATGAGGAATACCCATGAGAGCGACGGTGAAGAGAGAAGGAAGATGAAAGGACGCCGAAAAGGTTCGCCGAAAAGTTATCGAAGAAGCCAATGGTCGCCAGAGGTGGATGCTAAAGAGAGAAAGAGTGAGAGAAAAGAATGTGCTGGAAGGGGACCCACCCTTTAAAAGGGTCAGTGAACCGGCACTTGAGTGCCCCACAGGCGCGCATTAGCGCTTGGGTGCTCGAGCACCTAACGAGCGTGTGTTAGCGCATTGGTGCTTGAGCGCTCATCGAGCGCCCAACGAGCGCCCATGAGAGCTCGAGCGCCCGACGAGCGCCTAGCGATTGCAAACCACTGTTCAAAAAATTGCTCCCCCAGGCAGCACCCCAAACCTAAAAATAGACAAGCAGGCATACATACAGGCACACAAGATCACACACAATGAAAAGATATATATGAAAGTATATGTGAAGTTATACAAGATGAACCAAGAAACTTGCACGTTGAGCCAGTAACGATATGAGATCTGTGAACCAAGGCTAACATAAGCTAAATATCTTCGCATGAATTAGAATACGAAATCAAGTTTAGGCGAACTAAGCAGGGAGTAACAGGCGCAAAAATAAATTACAATGCCACTGCATTAAGAGTGTAAATCGGGAAACCCGAAGACCGAGGAGCATGAGACTTGAAGAGAGATAAGGAAAGACACAATCCAAAGACCAGAATACAACAACCAACAAGAAAGTATTGAAGTCAAACCGCCTAGCAATTGAACCTTGAGTCATACGCATGAACCTCAGTCAAGGAAAGAGAGAAAGGCTAGGCACACAACCAATCATGATTTTGACTATTTTATTCCTTCTTTTTTCTTTTATTTTTAAGAAGGAGAAGGTGAAGAGAGAATCCTTTCAGAAGACGGTATCAACCAGAGGAGATAAGCACAATCTCATAGGCCGTCATAGACATAAGGATTGGGATACAAACTAGAGGGAAAGCAACTGAAGGTAAACCACAAATATCATTCATCTAAGCAACCGAAGAAGGGACACTAAGGACATTAGATGAAATCAATCTTACAGAACCAACAGGACATCATGCTCCAAGAGTGTGTGTGTGAATGCATGGTATACATAAGACTTAAACACGTTGAAACATACATGATCGACTAGTCTGAAGGATAAAGTACAATTCCTCATGAGAATTTATCAAGCCAAGAGCCAGGACATAGAATAGCATACAATTATAGGATAATCAAAGCAGCATTTAATAGATTCACAAGAGCCAACACAGGCATGCAAACCGAACAGGCACATAAGCATGCAAGCTAAATGATATTAAACAAAATATTATACATTTATTTATTCTTTAAAGAAAATGGAGTAAACACAAGCAAAAATAAAAAAAATACACCTAACCCACTAATCAAGAGAGATTGCCAGGAGACATCCTAAGCGATTCAAACCTAAGGAAATCCAATAGTTTGGTGAAAATATTTGCTTTTCGGTCAAGAGTGGAAATGAACTCAAGAGAGACGACACCATCCTCAACAAGATCGCTGATGAAATGATGACGAATGTAAATGTGTTTGGTGCGCGAGTGTTGGATAGGATTTTTAGAGATATTGATAGCACTCATGTTTTCACAAAACACAGTCATGGTGCCATGAGTAAAGCCATAATCTTGAAGCATCTGTCTCATCCACAACAATTGTGTGCAGTTGCCAGCTGCAGCAATGTACTCTGCCTCGATAGTAGATAGAGAAACACAATTTTGCTTCTTACTGAACCAAGCAATCAAGCAGTTACCCAAATAGAAACACCCGTTGGAAGTGCTCTTGCGATCGTCTACATTTCATGCCCAATCAGCATCAGAAAAGGTAACAAGTTCTGTGTTGGTATCATAAGGATACCACATACTAAGGCTCAGAGTCCCTTTGACATACCGAATGATACGCTTGACAGCGACAAGATGAGACTCTTCCGGACAGGCCTGGAAGCGAGCACAAACTCCTACACTAAACGACAGATCAGAGCGACTAGCAGTGAGATACAAGAGGCTACCTATCATACATGTAACAACCCGGCTCAAACTCTAGTATTAGCGACGGATGGACAATGAGAACCTAGGTCGCTACATGAACAAGAAAAATCCTAAGTAACCCAAAACTCGAAATTTGACCCGAAAATGCTAAAAGAGACCAAATACTCATAGGCAAAACCCTAACACTTAGAAAAGTCTCAGAATAGCTTAAATTAAGTAAATAACATAAAATATTAAATTAAAAATAAAAAATTTTCATAACTAAGGTAAAATGACCATTTTGCCCCTAATACAGTAAAAGTCCTAAAAAATCTAAAATTTGACAGATAGACACCCAAAATTAAATATTTATATACAATTAATTAATAAAATGCAAAATAACGACAAAAATGACCAAATTGCCATTGCATGGCCGGCCACCTAGAAAAATGTGCCTAAAAAACTACTTTTTTGCCTTTTTAAGCTTAAAAATGAGAAAAAAGATATAAATCAAGTGTTATTTTGACTCAATACTTTTATACAAGTAATATATATAATAATATAATAATGTAGTTCAAAAAAAACAAACAAATAATTATTTAAAGTCTCTACGTAATAAATAAGTCAAAAAGTCAATTTTTGTTAAATTAGATTAAAAGCCTACACTTATTTAATTAATTACTATTAAAATTATGATAAATCATGAAAAGACTAAATTAATTATAAATACATTAATATAATAGGTTTTAGTAGATTTAGACACTAAAAAGATACATAAAATTAATATTTTATGCATTTTTCTTCACAAAAATGTACCAAAATACACTTTTAAACCCTAATTAAATACAAATTCAGTTTGGTCTGCCCCAAACCTGTCTTAGCAGACCTTGTTGCTGCCAAATCTGATCTCTCAATGCCTCAAATGAATCCCACCTCCCATGCAACCAATGAGGATCAAAGAAAATTTAAACTTTAAAATTATGTAATAATTATCCTCCATTATAGTTTTTGCTATAAAATAAGACACAAGTCCCCCTATTCTCAACATATATGTCAGCCACAAGAGAGTGTGAGAGAGAGATCCCAAATTTTTCTGAGTGTTCTCAAGAAAAAATGAGAGAAGAAGGAAGAGGGAAAGAGAAACTAGGAGGAATCAAGGAAGAAAGCACTAAAGCCAAGTCCTATTCTCCTTCAATCTTTGTAGCATTAAAAGAGGTAAGTAAACTCTCTAAAACCCTCTGATATTCTCCCTTAAGATAACTTTCAATCCATCTTTATAATCAAGCATAAGAAGATAAAATGAAGAATAACTCAAAAAGGCGTTGTAGGAGTAGTTTATGGGCTGTTTGTGTATGGACAAACTTTGTATGTGCTTGCATGTGTATGTTTTTGAGTTTTATGACTTGTGTGTATTCTGAATTTTATGACATGCATTCAAAGAAAACACATCAAAAATGCACATAACACAATCTAAACAACCAAAACCCTAGGTAACCTAATTTTCTGGGCATACCAAGATTCTTCCACCAACTTTAAAACACCATAACTAAAATTAAAAAAAGGGTCTTAAAGGGATTTTTGTGTCCAGATTTCGATATTTGAGTTTTCTTTCATAAAAAATTGATTTGAAGTGAATTCGTTAAGCAGAACTCTAGATGTGTCATTTTTACCAAATAGTGTCAGATCTTAACCACTCTGAGTTGCATACCTAAAACAACCATAAGTTGGAGTGATAACCGAGCTTAGGTCAAAACATAAAACTTGTAGAGGACCTATTTATCTTTCTTTCCACCAAGCCAAAAATATGAAATCTTGATGGGTCAAAACATTTTCCAAAGTCACTGTTGAGGTTCAGTAACCGACAGACCTCTCTGTCACACATTTGTGTGAGACCCAAAACCCAACTTTTTAGAAGCCAAATCCAAAAGTGGTAACATCAAAAATATATCTAACATATTAAAATAAATTCTGAGAAAATACCAGCCCAAAATACCAACGAATGATATCCTAAAGGTTTTGAGCACTATATGTTAAAAACACATTCTCCAGACCCTTTTTAGGCTGACGGAACCCATTTTATAAATTGGCCAAACTTTCAAACTTTTTCCAAATAACTTGCTCTATCACAAAACATGAAATTTGTTGGGGACACCTTAAAATAAACGTTCACCAAAATTCAGAGCTTGAACCCTTGAATTGATGCCCCAAACCCGTGGCCAACAAAGACCGAAATTCTGCACTTTTCTCGAAAAAGTACTGAATGGTTTTCTCTAAATTAAATCAATTGGCCTTATTGCCCTAGGATCTAACTTTAGTGCTGAACACGAAAATTGTAGAAAATATTTTTATCTAATTGGTATTAAAATTGCAGAAATTAAATTTATGTCTAAGTACTTCAAAACATTGTCACAACTTTTAAACTAGCAATTGAATAATTACCTAAAATTTGCTAAGTGTGTGAATGGCATGTTGCTTTATGGGACTTGAGTATGTGAACTTATATGAACTTTGTGAGTGATTAATGTATGAAAATGATAATTTTGATGAAGTGAACTCATGCCAATAGTGCGATTCTATGTCGCATAAGTTATGATTATGTTTTGTATACTTGTGCTCGAAACTTTAGCAAGTTGTACCATGTGCCATGTCATATTTTTATACTATACTATGATTAATTGTACACGAGAGGCATATTGCCCGTCATGGGGAGTCCTACATTTCATCTTGGGTTATCAGAGTTCCATTCGCATCATTTAATTGGGCTGGGTGACATGGAAATCATTGTTCAGCAGTTGTGGGTCTAGGGCGTCCCTGGTTGCCATATTTGAAAATAAAATTGGAGATTTTTGTTATAAAAGGGGGGAATTAGGCACCATGGGTTCGTCACTTTCTTTAATTAGACTTTGGATTGACACTAAATGATTATCCTTGTTCTTAAGGTGGGATTGGTCGACCTGGAATAAGGATGGGTAAAATTTAGATAAAGGTCAGTCCCTACGCCATTGCCATTGAGTAAAATAGTTGTGGCATAAAGCCTAGCAAGGCATTTACTATTTGCAATGAGGTGAGGATAGGTTCGGTGATCAAGAGCCATCAAGTCTACTCTATATTTTCCGGCGTGAAATTCATGATACTGTTCTGGAGATAGCTTGGGTTGAGCATCTGCATTGCATTCATCTGCATCACGCACTCGCACAATTATTCCTAAATATGCTTGCTTTGTTGAAAATGATAAATTATCTGTCTCTTTGCCCTTAAATTATATTGGGTATTATACGATATGTATTGTAGGATATTTTGTTATGAGTTTGTTAGACGGTTTAGAAAATTTACTTCTGGACTCTGACTCATGGCATTTATGCCATAGTTGAAGAAGAAGGACCTTTTGAGGAAAGGGTGTTCGTTGAAGAAGAAAATCTCAAAGAAGGAGGAGAGTGGCAGGAACCAGTTGATCCTAACAACGCAGCTTGAAGATGTACGATGTTTACTTTTTGATCTTTTTATTTAGTTTTTCACGGACATAATGTAACTTTTGTTAAGCTTTCTGGATGATTGTAATCATTAAGTGCTTTGAACAAATTTTGAACCGTTAATGATGTAGTAACTATCTTATGTATCTATGAATGTTCGGTTAGAATATGTCCTTTATTTATAGTTACATATGTCCCGATGTGCCCGGGGAATGGGGTGTCACAGTTGATAACAGAGTTTAGGTTTAGTGAACCTTCAGGCCATGGAAAATGGGAGATTGTGAATTCTGTAGCGTAAAAACTATGTAGAATGTATGTACTACTAATTTACCACCTATAATTTTAATAACTTAAAAATCATTACCTTAGAGTTTTTTCTATCCTTTCTTTCTTAAGATGGCGTTCGACGCAGAGCCGGCAGGGGATCCGTGGGCAGCACCTGAACCGAAAGACTCAGATCCCAAAGAAGATCTAGAAGAGGACCCAAAGGAGATACCCATGGAGGAGTAAGAACCAATCGACGCTGTCCCTTTAGCCTGGGTTTTTTTGGAGGAATGGTAGGCCAACCCAGATGATGAACGTGATGTGATGGAGATAGACGAAGAATCAAACGAGGAAGATTTCGATGTCGATGACGATGAGGACGAGGATGACGATGAAGAAGAACAAGTAGCGATTGACTTCCCATAATACCAGTTTGAGGCGCCTTTGCCTGAGTCTGATGAAGACGAAGCAACGAATACCGCCATTTACTATAGTCGTCCCGAGTGCCAAGGCTTCTATGTGGGGGATCGTGTGTACGCTAGAATCTGTCCGGAGCACATGTTCTTGTGGAGAAAATCGAAGGCTTTTCCACGCTACCTAGGACCAGTATGTGTGATCGAAAAGTGCAACCGAAGACTCTATCCTTAGACTTTCCTCCTAGATTTAAGACACGACTAGGAGATATGTTGACCATAGGCTGGATGCAGTATCAAAGGCCGATAGATGAGAGAGGAATCATTAATCCGCATAATTCGGCCATCAACTTTGACGACCCTGAGACGTACTAGAGACTCCGATCGCCATAACTAACAGAGTACAGATGGGGCCGAATAACGTATGGCACGTTGAGGTG
The DNA here is from genome assembly GCA_032360265.1 of Heliamphora ciliata. Lineage (NCBI taxonomy): Eukaryota > Viridiplantae > Streptophyta > Magnoliopsida > Ericales > Sarraceniaceae > Heliamphora > Heliamphora ciliata. Next base: position 11,617 of record JAUMHN010403205.1, read on the forward strand.
CAGTGACGCTGCTATAACAACACCGAGGCAAACTAGGAACGCGAATTGATTGTCTGCCACTTTTATCCACATTTGTTTGTTTAGATATTAGCAAGATAGCCTTGTACTTTTTTCTTTTTACTTGAAAAATGTATGTGTGTTGTGTGGACTTTGACAAACTTGTATTGACTATGAGTTGAAATAAAATGCAAATCTTTGATGTCAGAATCTTTATAAGTAGTTTTGTAATTGTCAACCTAACTCTATAAAATTCCAACCCATAATAAACTATTAAGAACTGGAATATCTCCCAAAATTGTAATACTCTTTTTCTTTTATTCTAGAATGGCGGGTAGAAGACTAAACCACCGACAGGCAAACGGACCCACAGACGATGAAGTACCAGGACTAACACAAGTGTTGCAGGAATTGGCCGCTAGCATCAACCGCCCGCATGTACGTGACCGAGCCTGGTTTCTATCGAAATTAGGGAGGCAGCGAGCCCCGACGTTTCGAGGGGGAGTAGAGCCGAGGGAGGAAGAGGAATGGCTGAGAGCAGTCAAGAAACTATTTAACTCAATGGGAGTCTAGGATGAGACCGATCGAGTGGCCTTAGCTGCCCATCTGCTAGAAGGAGAAGCCGATCATTGGTGGACTTTGGTCACCAACACCCAGGAGGTAGCAACTCTGACTTGGGAGCAGTTTGAGAGTCTATTTTTGGAGAAATACTTCCCAGTCCCTTTTCGTCAAGGGCAAATTCAAGAATTTTTTGAGCTTAAGAAAGGGACAATGACATTGACGCAGTATGTAAACCATTTTGAGGAGTTAAGCCATTTTTCCACGACCATCGTACTGGACGAAGAATCCAAGGCACGAAAGATCGAATGGGGCTTGGAGCCGTCTATTCGAGCAAGGGTGATCTGCTTGCAGCTTCCCACCTATACCCAGGTAGTACATGCAGCCTTGTTAGCCGAGACAGAGCAAGCTGACTACATGAAGACATGAAACCAGAAAAAAGGAAGTACGAGCTCTGGAGGACCTATGAGGAGCAACCAAACGTTTATCCCCAACAAACCGTATCACCAAGAGTACCCACAAGGATGACCAAGGGACCCTCCTGCGACATCCACTATATGCTATGAGTGCAACCGACTAGGACATAAGAGGTATGAGTGCCCGCGCCTCTCACGGAGAAATCTGAGCAATCAAACCCAACAGTGGAGGCAGCCCTAAACTCAGTAGCCTAGGCTCCCATAACAAGTCCAACCCACCAGGCCCACCATTCAGCAGCAAAATGGAAGAGGAAGACCACCGCTCAACCAGAATTCGAGACCGTAAGGAAACTTGGGCAATGGACTGAAGGCTGGAAATCATAAGAACAACAATGGGAATCGACCAATGAGAGGCCGCATCTTTTCGCTACAGGAAGAGAAACTAGAGAACACCCAAGTCATACAAGGTAGGTTCATATTATTCAACACCTTAGCGAAAGTACTGTTTGATTTTGGATCATCCCATTCTTTTATATCTCTAGACTGTATGAAGTCCCTGCTATTAGAACCCGAGGCATTAGAACAAACCCTAAGTGTCGTCACACCCTTAGGAAGCCAAACCAGAGTAGACTCTATTTGTAAAGCCTGCACGTTACAAAAAACCAAAACCCCTATGACTTGTGACCTATGAGTTATGGATTTTAATGGCTACGATGTGATCCTTGAAATGGACTGGTTATTGAGGCACCGTCCTGTCATCGACTGTCGACAAAAAAAAAAAGTGAGCGCAAGCAGAAGATGGCACTGCTGTGCGAATTCAAGGAGAACGACGTGAGGTCCTGACCCCGAGTAGTGCGAAAGATTACAAATCGAGTAATTTCATAGGGAGATTAACGTGCCTATTTGCTAGTACAAACATCTCGTCAACCCCCGAGTTACCCCGAGTAGTGTGCGAATACAAAGACGTATTCCCGGAAGAACTCCCTAGATTACCCCTGCATCGTGAGATCGAGTTCAAGATAGAACTTCAGCCTGGAATCGCATCGATTTCGATTACAGCCCACCGCATGGCACCTGCCGAACTGAAAGAACTGAAGAACCAGCTCTAGGAACTGCTCAGCAAAGGTTTCATTCGCCCTAGTACGTCACCATGGGGAGCGCCAGCACTGTTCGCCAAGAAGAAGGATGGAACCTTACGTCTCTATGTCGACTATCATCTGCTGAACAAGGTGACAATCAAGAATCGATACCCCCAGCCTCGTATCGATGATCTCTTCGACCAATTGTGAGGATCAACTTGTTTCTCAAAAATCGGCCTTCGCTCCGGATACCACCAACTTCGAGTCAGGGAGGAGAATATACCGAAGACAGCCTTTAGAACCCGATATGGACATTATGAATTCGTAGTCATGCCCTTTGGCTTAACAAATGCCCTAGGAGTTTTCGTAAGTTTGATGAATAAACTCTTTTAGCCCTACCTCGACCAGTTTGTAGTAGTCTTCATAGACGACATCCTTGTATACTCCCGATCTGAGGAAGAACATGAATAGCATCTGAGAATTGCCTTGCAGAAATTAAGAGAGTCACAACTCTTTGCTAAGGCAAGCAAGTGTGAATTCTGGTTACGAGAAGTGAAATTTCTGGGACACGTAGTGTCTAAGGAAGGAATAGCTGTGGACCTTGCCAAGGTAGAAGCCATTTTGGAGTGGAAACCACCTCGGAATGTTTTCGAAGTTCGTAGTTTCCTTGGACTAGCAGGATATTATCAGAGATTTATCAAAAATTTCTCGATATTGGCACGCCCAATAACTAGATTAACGCAGAAAGAGGTGAAGTTTGAGTGGAATAATAAGTGTGAAGCAGCATTTCAAGAGCACAAGAAGAGATTGACCAATGCCCCGATCCTGATCATACCCGAACAAGAGGTTGGGTATACGGTGTATTGTGATGCATCAAAAGATGGTCTAGGATGTGTACTAATGCAGAATGGTAAGGTGATAGCTTACGGATCAAGACAATTGAAACCACATGAGCATAGTTACCTGACCCACGACCTAGAACTTACAGCCGTGGTGTTCGCACTAAAGTTATGGAGGCATTATTTTTATGGAGAACAATTCAAGCATTTTACCGATCATAAAAGTCTGAAATACCTGTTCACCCAAAAGGATCTTACTATGAGACAACGCCGTTGGATGGAGAATTTAGAGGACTACTAGTTTACACTAGCTTATCACCCAAGCAAGGCTAACGTGGTGGTTAACGCCCTTAGTAGAAAAATGAGAAGTACAATGGCTAGTATGGCCTCAATAGAATGGAATATGATGGGAACGCTCAACGAATTCTGACTCCAGCCATTAGAATCGGAGAATGGAAGCTATTTTTGTCTAACAGTGGCGAAGACGAATCTCCGTCAACAAATCGTGGAAGCCTAAAAGTATGACCAGGAATCCAAATTTATTCGAAGGAATCTGATTGTAGAGGAATCAAAACCGGGATGGGTAGTCAACAAGCATGGACAGTTGACCTACTAAGGACGACTTTTCATACCAAATGTTGAGAATCTGAGAAGAGACATCCTGAGGGAGCATCACCAGTAACCTTTTGCTGTCCACCCCGGAGAAACGAAGATGTATCACGATTTGAAGAGGCAGTATTGGTGGAATGGCATGAAGAAGGATGTAACAAGTTTCATGGCCAATGCCTTACCTATCAGCATGTGAAGGCCGAGCACCAAAGACCAGGAGGAACCCTCCAGCCCCTGGAGATACCTCAATGGATGTGGGAACATGTTACCATGGATTTTGTCTCTGGATTACCGAGATCGCCTGCAGGACACAATTCTTTCTGGGCAATCGTAGATCACCTCACCAAATCAGCACATTTCCTACCAGTTCAAACTTCCGAGAAATTGAAGACCCTAAGCCAGAAATACATTCAAGAAATCGTACGCCTTCATGGAATTCCACTGTCAATTTTGTTAGATCGAGATCCATGTTTCATCTCACGATTCTGGCAGAGTTTGCAAATCGCCTTAGGAATGGAGCTTTGCTTCAGCACTGCTTTAACCCGCAGACTGATGGGTAATCTGAACGTACAATTCAGACACTAGAAGACATGCTTCGAGCCTGCGTCATGGACTTCAAGGGACACTGGGAGAAACATTTGTCGTTGGTTAAGTTTGCTTATTACAACAGCTATCAATCTAGCATTGGCATGCCACCATAGGAAGACCTCTACGAGAGACCGTGTCATTCGCCAATTTGTTGGACTGAAGCAGGAGAAAATGCACTCCTTAGACCGAACTTAGTGCAAGAAACCACTGAGAAGATTTGACTCATTCTGCAATGGATAGCCACCGCAGAGAGCCGACAAAAGAGCTATGCAGATCAACGATGAAGGCCGCTATGATTCAAAGTAGGAGACCATGTATTCTTGAAGATTCAACCACGAAGAGAGGTGATACGCTTCGGCCAAAAAGGGAAACTAACACCAAGATATATTGGACCGTTCGAGATTCTAGCTAAGGTTGGGGAAGTGGAATATCGTTTGGCTTTACCTCTTCACTTCGCCAACATTCATAACGTTTTTCATGTATCGATGCTGAGGAAGTATGAGCCTGATCCTGTCCACATTCTGGATTAGAAGGAACTACATGTTGATGAAGATATCACGTTTGAAGAGCAATCGATAAGGATTATCGATCAACGAGACAAGATTCTTCGAGGCAAGACCATTCCGCTCGTCCGAGTTCTTTGGAAACACAACGGGAATGAAGAATCCACTAAGGAGTGGGAAGAAGCTATGAGGACAAGTCATCCTCAATTGTTCGTAGATTGAGGTACGATATGAAATTTCAAGGACGAAATTTGTTTTAGGGGATAGATTATAACAATCCGGTTCAAACCCTAGTATTAGCAACGGATTGACAATGAGAACCTAGATCACTACATGAACAATGAAAACCCTAAATAACCCGAAACCCTAAATTTGACCCAAAAATTCTAAAAGAGACCAAATACTCAGAGGCAATGCCCTAATACTTAGAAAAGTCCTAGAACAGCTTAAATTAAGTAAATAACATAAAATATTAAATTAAAAATCAAAAATTTTCATAATTAAGGTAAAATGACCATTTTGCCCATAGTACAGCAAAAATTCCTACAAAATTCAAAATTTAACACATAGACTTCCAAAATTAGATATTTATATATAATTAATTAATAAAATACAAAATAACAATAAAAATGATCAAATTTCCCTTGCATGGCCGGCTAGCCAGCTAGGAGAATGTGCCCAGAAAACTACTTTTTGCCTTTTTAAGCTTAAAAATGAGAAAATGATGTATAAACTAAGTATTATTTTGATCCAATACTTTTTATACATATAATATATATAATAATATAATAATGTAGGTCAACAAAAGTAAACAAATAATTATTTAAAGAGTCTACACAATAAATAAGTCAAAAATTCAATTTTTGTCAAACTAACTTAATTTAGCTTAAAAGTCTATACTTATTTAATTAATTACTATCAAAATTGTGATAAATTATGAAAAGACTAAATTAATTATAAATACATTAATATAATAAATTTTAGTAGGTTTAGATACCAAAAAGGTACATAAACTTAATATTTTATGCATTTTTCTTCACAAAAATGTACCAAAATGCACTTTAAAACTCTAATTAAATGCAAATTCAGTTTGGTCTGCCCCAAACCTGTCTTAGCCGATCCCCTTGCTGCCAAATCTGATCTCTCAATGCCTCAAATGGATCACACCTCCCATGCAACCAATGAGAATCAAAGAAAATTCAAATTTTAAAATTATGTAATAATTATCCTCCATTATATTTTTTGCCATAAAACAAGACACAAGTCCCCCTATTCTCTACCAACATTTCGGCCACAAGAGAGTGTGAGAGGGAGGTCCCAAATTTCTCTAAGTGTTTTCAAGAAAGAAGGAGAGAAGAAGGAAGAGGGAAGGAGAAACTAGGAGGAATCAAGGAAGAAAACATAAAGCCAAGTCCTATTCTCCTTCAATCTTTGTAGCATCAAAAGAGGAAAGTAAACTCTCTAAAATCCTCTGATATTCTCCCTTAAGATAACTTTCAAACCATCTCCATAATCAACCTAAGAAGATAAAATGAAGAATAACTCAAAAAGGCGTCGTATAAGTAATTTATGGGCTGTTTGTGTATGTACAAGCTTTGCATGTACTTACATGTGTATGTTTTTGAGTTTTATAGCTTGTGTGTATTCTGGAGTATTGGTTTATATGAGTTTATGACATGCATGCAAATAAAACACATAAAAAATGCACATTACACAAGCTAAGCAACCAAAACCCTAGGTAACCTAATTTTCTGGGCATACCAAGATTTTGCCACCAACTTTAAAACACCATAACTAAATATAGAAAAATGGTCTCAAAGTGATTTTTGTGTCCAGATTTCGATATTTGAGTTCTCTTTCATACAAAATTGATTTGAAGTGATTTTGTTGAGCAGAACTCTAGATGTGTCATTTTTTTCAAAGAGTGTCAGATCTTGATCACTCTGACTTGTAGACCTAAAAAAACCATACATTAGAGTGATAACCGAGCTTAGGTCAAAACATAAAACTTATAGAGGACATATTTATCTTCCTGTCCATAAGAAATGAGCCAGAAATATGTAGTCTTGATGGGTCAAACACCTTCCAAAGTCGCTGCTGAGGTTCAGTGACTAACAGACCTCTCTGTCACACATTTTTGTGAGAACCAAAACCCAACTTTTTAGAATCCAAATCCGAAAGTGGTAAACATTAAATATGTAGCTAACATATTAAACTAAATACTGAGCACAAATTAGCCAAAATACCCTCAGATGGTACCCTAAAGGTTTTGAGTACTCTCTGTTAAAAACTCATTCTGTAGACTCTTTTTAGGCTTACTGAACCTTTTTTATAAATTGGCCAAAATCTCAAACGTCTTCCAAATAACTTGCTCTAGGACAAATCATGAAATTTGTAGGGGACACCTTAAACTAAAATCTCACCAAATATCAGATCTAGAGCTCTTGAATTGATCCCCCAAAACCGTGGCCAACAGAGGCCTAAATTCTGCACTTTTTCTCTAAAAAGTGCTGAATGGTTTTTCCTAAATTAAATCAAATAACCTTTTTGCCCTAGGATATAACCTTAGTGTTAAACATGAAAATTGTAGGAAATATTGTTAACTAATTGATGTTAAAATTTTAGAAATTAAATCTATGTTTAAGTACTTCAAAACCCTGTTACAACTTTTAAACCAGCAAATGAATAAATACCTAAAATTTGCTAAGTGTGCGAATGGCATGTTACTTTATGGAACTTGGGTATCTGAACTTATATAGACTTTGTGAGTGATTAATGTTTGAAAATGATAATTTTGATGAAGTGAACTCTTGCCAATAGTCCGATTCTATGTCGCATAAGTTATGATTATGTTTTGTATACTTGTGCTTGATACTTTAGCAAGTTGTACTATGTGCCATGTCATGTTTATATACTATGCTATGATTAATTGTACACGTGAGGCATATTGCATGTCATGGGCATTCTTATATTTCATCTTGGGTTATTGGAGTCCCCTTCGCATCTTTTAATTGAGTTGGGTGATATGGAAATCATTGTTCAGTGGTTGTGCGTCTAGGGCGTCTCTAGTTGCCATATTTGAAAATGAAATAACAGGTTTTTATTATAAAAAAAGGGAATTAGGCACCATGGGTTCGTCACTAGTTTTAATTAGACTTTAGGTTAACACCAAATGATTATCCTTGTTCTTACGGTGGGATTAGTTGACCTGGAATAAGGATAGGTAAAATTGGATAAAAGTCGGTCCCTACAACGTTGCCATTAAGTAAAATAGTTGTGGCATAAAGCCCGGCAAGGCATTTACTATTCGCAACGAGGCGAGGATAGGTTCGGTGATCAAGAGCCATCAAGTCTACTCTGTAATTCCCGGCGTGGAATTCATGATACTGTTCTGGAGATACCTTGGGTTGGGCATTTGCATTGCGTTCATCTGCATCATGCATTCGCACAATTGTTCTTAAATATGCTTTCTTTGTTAAAAATGATAAATTATCTGTCTCTTTGTCCTTAAATTGTATTGGGTATTATACGATATGTATTGGGTATGATAGAATATTTTGTTGTGAGTTTGTTAAATGGTTTAGGAAATTTTTTTTTGGGCTCCGACACATGGCATTCGTGCCACATGTGAAGAAAAATGACCTTTTGAGGAAGGCATGTTCGCTGAGGAAGAAAATCTCGAAGAAGGAGAAGAGTGGCAGGAACCGGTTGATCCTAACAACATAGCTTGAAGACGTAGGATGTTTACTTTTTGATCTTTTTGTTCAGTTTTTCACGGACATAATGTAACTTTTGTTAAGCTTTCTGGATGATTCTAATCATTAAGCGTTTTGAACAATTTCTGAACCGTTAATGATGTAGTAACTAGCTTATGTATCTATGAATGTTTGGATAGAATATTTCTTTTATTTATAATTACATATGTCCCGACATGCCCGGGAAACAGGGTGTCACAATACTGCGGTACGAGGTAGGGTCAACGTCCTTTCCATCCGAGTCCTTGCCGAGTTTGATACTAGTGCTCATAGGGGTACAGAGTTCCTTGGTAGTTTCAAGGCCAAACTTTTTAACTAAGTCATGAGCATATACATATTGGGATATGAAAATCCCATCGTTCAATTGCCTCACATGGAACCCCAAGAAATAACTCTGTTCCCCAACAAGACTCATCTGAAATTCATGACTCATCTCGGTACCGAAGTAGTGAGAAAGGCGATCAGATGTGGAACCAAACACAATGTCATCGACATAGATTTGGGCAATGAGAAAATCGTCCTCCATTTTCTTGAAGAAGAGAGTGCGATCAGCACCCCCTCGAACAAAGCCAAAATTTAAGAGATGATTAGTGAGCCTTTCACACCAAGCCCGAGGGGATTGCTTAAGCCCGTATAAAGCCTTTCTAAGCCTATACACATGTCGAGAATTATGAGGATCTTCAAACCCTCGTGGTTGCTCAATATAGACTTCCTCTTGAATGACACCATTGAGGAAAGCACTTTTAACGTCCATTTGGAAGAGCTTGAAGTGACGACAACAAGCTATGGCAATTAAAAGTCGAATAGACTCCAAGCGAGCTACGGGAGCAAATGTCTCATCGAAGTCGATTCCTTCTATTTGTGAATACCCCTGTGCTACAAGCCTAGCCTTGTTTCTAACCACAACGCATTGCTCATCACGTTTATTTTTAAAGATCCACTTTGTTCCGATAACATTAAAGTGATTAGGTCGAGGAACAAGGTACCATACTTCATTTCTATGAAATTATTGAAACTCTTCTTGCATAGCACTGATCCAATTCTCATCGCTAAGAGCTTCTTCATTCCTCTTTGGTACAACAATGGAGGTATAGCAAACATAAGTGATTTCATTTTTATTTTGAGCTTTTCTCCTAGTCAACATGCCATCCGTAGGGTTTTCAATGACAAGATCTAGCGAATGATTCAATTTGACCCTAGCCAAAGGTTCTTTGTTGTGCGAAGGGTATCCCTCAGCCTGAAGGGTCGATTCACTAACATTAGAAGCAGCACCTTCCATAGGGTCAGTCCCAGGTGCTTCACACAGAGTGTCTATGATGGGATCATCATGGGAGTTTGAACTCTCCCCCTCAAACTCATCCCAAATTTCTCCATTACGAGAGGAGTTCATCTCATACACAGTAGAGTCATTGACAACAACATTTGCAGACTCCATAAGAGTCGAGGTTCTCAAGTTATACACACGATAGGCTCTACTATTAAAGGAGTATCCCAGAAAGATCCTCTCGTCACTCCTAAAATCAAATTTTCCTAACGACTCACTGTCCCTAAGGATGTGACATTTGCTGCCAAACACTCTGAAGTATTTGACATTGGGCTTTTTTCCATTCCAAATCTCATAAGGAGTATGAGAGGTTCCCGACCTCAAATTCACTCTATTAATGGTATGCATGCAGTATTGACAGCCTCAGCCCAGAAATTTCTGGGTACACACCTAGCATAAAGCATAACTCTAGCCATTTCTTGTAGGGTTCTATTTTTTCTTTCCACTACCGCATTTTATTGAAGAGTCCGTGGAGCAGAGAACTCATGCTTAATGCCCTTCTCATTACAGAAATTTTTAACCTTGGAGTTTTCAAACTCCCTACCATGGTCACTTCTAACACGGGTTATGGAATAACCCTTTTCATTCTAAACCATTTGACACATGATTTTAAAATACTCAAAGGTATCAAACTTTTTCCTCAGGAACCTAACCCAGGTGTACCGGGAATAGTCATCTACAATGACAAGAATGTATTTTCTTATCTCCAAGGCTTTCAGTTCTAGAGGGACCCATTAAGTCCATGTGTGAGAGCTCAAGGGGTCTGGTGGTGGCAACAAGGTTTGTCTTTTTGTGTGAGCATTTAATTTGTTTCCCTTTTTGACAGTCACCACAAACAAGACCTTTTTCACTGGCCAATTTGGGAACCCCCTTTATGAGTTCCTTTCCAGTGATTTTGGACAGATCTACAAAGTTAATGTGTCCTAACCTTTGGTGCCACATCTCAATTTAATCGAGTAACATCCTGTTACAAAGAAGTTCAGGTTTAGGTATGATGCATTAACAGTTATCAGATGACCTAACTCCTTTAATAATGCAGATACCAGAAGAATCAATTATGGAACAATCATTTTGTGTAAACTGAACATTATGAGAGTTGCCACTGAATTGACTTATACTCAGAAGATTTTCCTTCAGCCCCTCAACATAGAGCACATCCTCTAGTTTTGGAATGCCGGGGGACTTGATCACCCCTTTTTTGGCAATCTTTCTCTTGCTCCCATCACCAAACGTGACATTTCCTCTAGAGTATTCTTCAAAAGTGACAAATAGGGATTTGTCCCATGTCATGTGACGAGAACATCCACTATCCAAATACCAAAGAGAAGAGTTGTGAATTTTTAATGCAATGTAAGCAACAAGATAAACATTTAATTTTCTCTTCCAAAATTATCTATGGGATTGGTTAGAGGAGTTTTCAGTGTGCTTCAACTTCTAAGTAAGGTTCATCTTATGACGAGATGAGCAGTGGTCGAGATTCCTAACTAGATCATGATTCATTCTGTGAGGTACCTTGAAGGAGCTTTCCATAGCCAAAGGCAGCTTGTCGATCTCGGATACAGGATAGGAGGATTAAGCGGCTATGTCACTAAGGTGCTCAAGGACGTTATACTCTTTACCTACACGTCTAGTTTGAGTTTGTCTAATGGGTCTTCCAACAATGTATTGGCCCTTAGAACTTTTCTTGGTAGTCTCTCTTTTTAGACGATAGCAATTTGGTCTTATGTGACCTTGGACGCCACAGTGGTGACACGTGGGAGGACTCCTTTTCTTTTGAACATGATTAACATCCTTAACATTTTCATTCTTTATGATAGGAGAGGGAAGAGAACTAGAAGCACTGACGAACATAACTTTCTTGGGATCACAAGAGATCTTGAGTTTTAACGATGGAGGATCTAAATAACCGAGACCACTCTTGTCTCTAAAAGAGGAGGGCAACTCGGTGTTTCGAGTGGCCGCTTCACTTCTTTTCATCATCGAGCTAGCTTCACAGAGATCTTTCTCAAGGTTAGAAATTCTAGTCCTGACGTCAATCAATTCTCTAAGATACTCAAGTCTCTCTTTCTCAATACTAGCAAATTTGTCAGCTAGGTTCACCTTTGAAGACTTGAGGTTGTTGATTTCTAAGTTCTTCTCGCTCAGTTCACTCTTGAGAAAATCCTTTTCTTTTTCTAATGATTTAGATTTGGACTTGACCTTCAATTTCTCCTTTTTGAGTTTCAAGCACTCTTTGACAAGCTCATCATAAGCTTCATGAATGAACTGAATTTCATCTTCCTCATTACCCTGTTCCTCTTCACAAGTCTCATCCAGGGACTCAGAGTTCAAAGACTCGTCAGTCTCAGCACTCTCACTTGAGAGTTTTGGGTCAATGGAGGTCTCAAGAGGTTCTAAGGAGTCTAAGGTAGCAACTAGAATAGCAAGATTAGATCTTTCAGTCTTATCTTTAGGACTACCTTGTTCAATTTTTTCTTCTTCACTGTCATCATCCCATGTGACAGTGAAACTCTTTCTTTCTTTTTTCTTTAGGGTATTGGCACCCTCGGCTTGAATGTGACCATATCCATGACATTCATGGCATTGGATTCCTTGAGGTTTTTTGAAATTTTGAAGAGTTCCACGTTTATCACTTCCACTGGAAGTAAATTTCTTGTTAGACATGGAGAACTTAGAAGAAGATTGGTTAGAATTGTTTCCCCTTTCGAACCTCATAAGTTTTTTGAATTTTTTAGCCAACATGGCAACTTCTTCCTCATTTAGCTCATCCTCATCATCATTGCTCTCATGGTTATCAACAACAGAGGATTTAAGGGCCATTCCTTTACTCGAGCTTAAGGAGGTTTTCTTGCTAGACAATGATTGATCTCATAGGTTTGAAGTTTGCCTACGAGTTCTTCAACTTTCAAAGAGTCAATATCATGACTCTCTTCAATGGCCGTGACTTTAGGTCTAAACCTCTCAAACATGGATCTAAGAATTTTTCAAATGACTTTAGAAGGTGAGAGAGGTTCTCCTAAACCAAAGAAGGAATTAATAATTTCGCTCAGCTTACAATAAAATTGGTCGAAGGATTCGTGTTCAGTCATTCTTAGTTCCTCAAACCTAGTAGTCAACATCTGATGTTTAGAGGTCTTGACAGTTTGTGTTCCCTCGTGAGTCACCTGCAGGATATCCCATGCTTCCTTAGCAGTCTCACATTGAGAGATACGACTAAATTCTCAGGGACTTAAAGCATTGTGAATACAACCTAAGGCTTTGTAATTATAGTCAGAATACTCATTATCAATCTGAGTCCACTCTCTATCGAATTTCAACCTAACAATTTTAGTCGCGGGATCTTTAATGGTGTGAGATTCATATCCGTAATGGACGGATCTCCACATCCTAATTCCCATAGAGTTTAGGAAGGCATTCATCCTGGCTTTTCAATAAGAGTAGTTATTGCCATCAAAGTAGGGAGGCCTAGTGGTGGAAGTGCCCTCACGACCTATCTTAGAATTCATAGATACAAACGGATCTATCTCTGGCGGTGAAGTCGACAACGAGATAACCTTGCTCTGCTACCAATTGAAAAACGGTAGATAAACCCGATTAACACTAGAGGGGGGGTGAATAGGTTAATCCATGGACAATTTAAAAATTGGAAAGATTATTTTACATTTGAAAATAAATAATCAACATCCATGAATGATGAACACAAGATAAAACGTGAAAACACTTGAGATAAACTCCGGGATGAAAACTACGACACCAACACAAAAAACACTTTTCACTATGAATCAAACAGATACAAGCTAAAAGAACAAATGAATTACACCCATTACCCAACGACGACCTTTCTTCTTAGCATGTGACGGCTCCCCGAGCTCCTTTTTGAGATTCCACAGATTCAAGCTGCTCCAACTTCCCAATCCAAGTAACCCAACGGCTAATATTTGATCCGAGCAAGTTTTAAGTGCGGATGAATGACCAAAAATGTAAAAAAACTAAAGTGTGAGAGAGTAACACAATCTAAGTGGTGTGTGCACTTTAATATAATCAAAGGCTCTTAGATTGTTACAAGGGAGTAGACAAGAGTTTGACAAAGAGTAGGAAAAATAAAAGGTGCCAAAAAAATGTCACTCCTAACTCTCTCAAAGTTTTTGGTGGTTTAAAAACGAGAAGGGCAATGGCTTATATACTGTACACAAAGGTGGCAAGAAAATCGTCTCAGAGCACTCAAGCGCCTTGCAAGCGCGTACAAGCGCATGAGCGCTCGAACGCGCCGCAAGTGCCTAGCGAGCGCCATAAAGGGTTTTGGCCTAGGGTTTGACCTTAAGTGCTCGAGCACTGCTCAAGCGCATGATGAAGCGCTCGAGCGCTTCTCAAGTACATGGAAAACACTTATGAGCGCTCAAGGGCTCCAAGTGCGCTTGGCGAGCGGGGCAAACTGGAAGAGCAAGTGGCAAGCCACAAGGGTCCAGTGCTCGAGCGCTAAAGAGGCGCCTAAGGAGCGCTGACCCTGTGCTCGAGCGCCTAGAGGGTGCTCAGCGAGCGGACCATTCTGTCAACCCACCATAAAACCAGTGCTTGAGTGCCTATTAAGCGCTCCACGAGCGGTAAGCCAGCGCTTGAGCGCCCCTCGAGCACTCGGCGAAAACAAGAAGGAAAAAAATTTGAGTTAGGGCGAGTGCTAAGAAGGAAAAGGTTAGAAAGGAAAAAAAAAGGAATCATGTAGAAATGTAAAGTGTTACAGCCCAACGAAAGCAACAACCAACTAAAGTAGGAAACAAAAAAAATACAGACACTTTGTGATTTTGACTAGACACCTAGAAATTGCCAATTACACTTACAAAAAGAAAATAAAAAGTAGTCTACTGCTCCACGGGAGCTATGTTGAACTCTTGCGGCTCCTTGTACCCTTCTTCCCAATATTCGAGCTCATCGTGAAATTCCACTTCCTCTAGGTCTTGCTCTTCACCTATGGCATAAACGCTGTCAGCCAAAATTCAGAAGTAAAACATTCAAAACCTTCTAACCAGATCTCATAACACAAATTCACCACAATGCATTTCATTCAACACTTAAACACATAAAGGTCAAGGAGACATGCAAATTTGAAATATATGGCATGGTAAGTAAGTAAAAGCAAAGATAGCTAATTATACGAGAATGATAATGTAATGTAATGTGAATGCCCAACCTGACATACTCCTAGAAAACATAACATGAATTCTACGCCAAGAATTATAAGAGTAGACTTAATTGGTAATTCATCACCAAAGCCATCACCGTGCCTCGTTGCGAATAGTAACTGCATTACCAGGCTTCCTGCCACAACTATTTTTACTCAATGGCAACAGCGTGGGGGCGAGCCATCACCTTCTGGCCAACCAAAAATCAATCATTTCATGCACTTAACCAAATAAACCCACCTTAAGACCCATGATGCCTTCGCCGGTGTCAACCGAAAATCTAAGTTACAAAAGACAAACTGCTAGCGACGAACCATGATGCCCAACAAATTTCCATCATAACAATTTCATACACCGGGAACATACCCAGGGTGTACACAGGGAATATATCCCAAAACATTTTATAATACCGACAACCAATGATGTCTTAGACTTAGAACCGAAAAAATGATAACTCCAACATTCTTAACCTACAACAGTACGAACAAGATGGACTCTAACTTGCCATGAATATAATAATGATAATACCCATGGTAGTACAACATATATCTCAGAGTACAACTACTTATAGCATGATATGTCATAACATAAGGTACAAATTTTTAAAGCACTAAGTACAATCATTTAAAGTATAGGATACAATTCTCAAAACATGATTCTAATTTCATGTCATGGTTGCTAATCATCATATAATCATACTCAATCTTTTTTCACCTAATCCAAATTAAATAAAACATGTAATTCAAGTCACATAACAAGGGCATGCTCTATTATACACTTGTTAACTCACTAGCCAATTTGTAATCATCAACATAAAAAGTACAGCAAAATTTTGAGGTACTTAGGTTTGAAGTTAGGTTCTGATTATTGATAACAAGTTAGATAACAATATTCTCTACAATTTTTATGTTTAATACTAAAGCCAAATCCTAACGCAACTAGGTGAATTAATTCATATAAGTGAAAATGGTTCAGCATTATGCAGAAAAATTGCAGAAACAAGGTCTTAGTTGGTCTCGATTTTAGGGTATCAATTCAAGTCTAAATGAGTCTAATTTTGGATTTGTTTTATTTTAACATGTCCCCTACAAGTCTCATAAATAGTGCTTAGGGTAGTTATTTGAAAAAGTTAAAGAAATAAGCCATTTTATAAAATGTGTTCAAGCGGTATCAAATACACAGCAGAATTAGTTTTTAACAGAGAGTTGAAAAATAGTTTGGGGAATCATCCAGGGATTTTTGAGTCTCGTTTTTTAGGAGAAACTATTAATATGTTACTTACTGTAACGACCCGGTACAGACCATAGTTGTAACAACCCTATTGATAACAACACATATAATGACCCTGCTCAGACCCTAGTGTTTGTGACGGATAGTCCACAAGACCATAAAATACAGAAGTAGTTCAGAACCCTAACTCGAATCGAAAACCCTAAGTTTGGCCCGAAAACCTTAAAAAGGTTCAAAACTCACGCAACAAAGCCTTAACACCCGGAGAGTCCCATAACATTCTAAATTAAGTATATATCATGAAATAATGAATTAAAAATCAAAAATTCTGAGCATTGTCATTTGTATCTTGGCATGTTGCAGTCCATCTCTGCAAATCGTTGTTGGAATGGGTTGTATTGAATTTGTCGTTCTTGGTTCTAAGTCTAGGGCATCCCTGGTTGCTATTTTCGAAAATATTTTGGTTTTTACACCCTGGGTGCGTCCCCGGTGTTGGAAATGATTTTGGCTTGTATACCCTGGGTGCGTCCCCAGTATTACAAAAATGGTTTATGAATATTGTTGGACACCATGGGTTCGTCGCTAGCATTCTGATTTCGATAGTTTGAATTTTTGGTTAAGTCGGAGAGAGCCTAATTCGGCTGACCTAATCCCACTGCGGTGGTAATTCGGAGATAGCCCAATTATGGTTGTCCTAAATCCCTAATCCTGGTATTTTGCTTTGGGTAATTGGGAGATAGCCCAATTCGGCTGACTTAATCCCACTGCGATGGTAACTCGAAGATAGCCTAATTCGGTTTACCTAATTCCATTGGGTAATTCGGAGGCCCTAATTCAGCTGAGCTAATCCCACTACGGTGGTAATTCAGAGAGAGCCCAATTTTGGAAGACCTAAACCCCTCATCTTGGTACATTATGTAATATGAACGTTTCTTGAATTCTCTTAAACTTTGGGTTGACACCGGCGAAGGCATCACAAGTCTTAAGGTGAGTTGTGTGCGCACATAATTGTCAGGCCCAGATAAGGGTGGCTGAATAATTGGGTGGCTGGCCCCCACGCTTGTGCCATTAAGTAAAACAGCTGTGGCCTGAAGCCAGGCGATGCATTTACTATTCACAACGAGGCGCAATGATGGCTTTGGTGATCAATTTGTCCAATAAAGTCTACTCTGGTGATTCCCAGCATGGAATTCCTATTATTATCTAGGTGCATTTTGGGTTGGCATCTGCATTTCATACACTCATGTGCATTTTGTCTTGAAGTGCTTCATTGTAGTTACAGGGTTCAGTATCAAGTTGTAGCAGGATCTTGTCAACACCCTTTAGGTAGTTATACCTGTGTCTGTGTACTAGCAGTAACAGGTTGTGTAGAATCTGAACCCTGTGCATCAACACCTTGTTCTTGATTTGCACCTGTCCCGATAATCCTCTTACAATGACGAGATAATGGGATATCAGTGAGTTGTTCTTTCGTTCCACTGGTATTTTCTTTCAATTCTTCTAGAATAATTTTGCTATTGGGCCTGTGATCCATAATCTAATTCTCTTCCAAGAATCAGGCATTGGTACTAACAATGACCTTCTAATCCTTAAGATTATAAAATAGACCACCCTTCATTCCCTTGAGATACCCTACAAAGAAACAGACTTCTATCCTTAGTTCTAACTTACCCGCGATCCTTTTCAGCACATGTGTTGGACACCCCCAATTCCAAATGTGTTTCAGACTAGGCTTACGCTTGGTCCACAATTATATGGGAGTAAAAGGTACTGACTTAGAAGGTATCATATTCAGAATGTAAGCTGTTATCTCTAAAGCGAGTCCCTAAAACAAATCGAGTAAACATGAATAACTCATTATGGATCTTACCATCTCCATAAGAGTCTTATTCACTCTTTCTGTTACACCATTCTGCAGTGGAGTGCCAGGTGCATTCAAATGGAATGTAATCCCCTCTGATGACAAGTAGTCTTTAAACTCTCGAAAGAGGTATTTTCCACCACGGTCGGATCGTAGTGTTTTGATTCTTTTACTCAGATGCTTCTCTGCCTCCACCTTGAATTTTTTTAAATTTCTTAAACCACTCAGACTTACGGTGCATCAGGTAAATGTATCCATACTTTGAGTAGTCATCAATGAAACTGACGAACTACTCAAAGCCACCTGTAGCCCAAATTGTCATAGGACCACACACATCAGAATGAACCAGCTCCAACGGTTATTTAGCTCTATAGCCTTTGGTCGAAAAAGGCCTTTTGCTCATCTTATCCTCTAAGCAAGATTCGCAAACTGGAGTGCCTTCCCTCCCAATGAACTCAAAGGTCCATCTGCTACCAGTCTGTTTATCCTTTCTAGATTAATATGGCCCAAGCGTAAGTGCCAAAGAAACATTAGATTCATTAAAGAAGGAAATTTTCTCTTTTATGGTAAATTAGATATGTTATTCATTTCAGTCAGTTACAGTATAGAAGAGATTGAAGTAATAACATAAAGATCATCTACCAATGTTGTCACTCCCCAAACTCTGGGCCATGTGAAACACCAATAAACAACCAAACATACACCCAACCCGAGAATACACTCTCAAAGTAAACCATACACGCATTATATATAAACGCCAAACGGCTTACATCACACGGCCCCAACGCCGAAAAGCATGTTGTAGCATACATGATACAGATAAAAACAAAAAGGAAGACTATAACTCTTCCACCTCTCCAGCACCTCCAGATCAACCAGTGTGACCTGTACCTAAATAAAAGAAAATTCCACACCGTGAGCCAAGGTTCAGCAGAAACTAGACAGGTATGCAGTATAAGCTAAACATGCTAGAAAAATGAGGTGTAGTTTTAGACTCTCTTTCAAGCCTTAAAAATAATTTTCACATGCAAACGGAAAAGTGATGATACAAACCATATTTTAACTCACTCACAAGAGCCTTGAAAACAATTTGAAAACAGTTTTTAGATCGTGATACACACGACTCTTAAAAATAATTTGAAAACTGGTCTATTCGTCCCACAATACAGTACATGCAATCCATGATACATACAACCGGCCCTCACACGCCGCAACCATAGTCGTAACACTGAGATAAAGACCCGTACATAAACATACATTCCCGGGATAAAATCGTATACTATGGGGTAAAACCATAGACCCACCACGGGGTAAAACCGCAAACCAAACCACGGGGTAAAACCGCATTCTTTACCGTAAGCTACAGGATGGAACCGCCGACCATGGATTATACCACGAGATAAAATCGTAAACCACGGGATAAGACCGTATACTGCAGGATAAGACTGCACACCACGGGATAAAACCGCATATTACAGGATAAAATTGAATATTATGGGATAACACCGAACGTCACGGGATAACACCGAACGTCACGGGATAAAACCGAGCATACCTATGCATAACCTAATCGGTATTTAAATGCATAAAGCAACATAATGTCATTACGTTTCACAAACCACGCCACATGCTACACACGCGACTCACATAACACTTGCAACTCATGCAACATATACCATATGCATTCGTTCCGTATATTCCACATAACCATGCTCAATAAACCTCTAAGTTTAAAGCATGCAACCATGGTACACGTAACAATACCAAAATATATAATTCACTTACATAAGCCATGCATAATAAATCACAATTATAAATGCATAAAACCAGCTATAAATGCACATAGCCATATAACCTCAAACCGTGACATCTCTCACTACAAAACCCGACATCCATTCACTCGAACAACCCATCCACAAACCGGGACTCGTCCACCCACCAGGACAACCAACACCTAACCCGGAGATCGACATCTGAACCTCCCCCAGACCGATTCTTACCAGAACCCAACCTTAAAACAGAACCACGGACCTACACGTCCCGAACATAACCAACACACACGCAACCATGCCACAACTCCTCAAGTCTAACCATGCACGTCAACCCAAGGACGACATCTAAACGAAGCACCCATGGCCACTCATGACTCCCAAACCACCACACGACAAACCGAACCCCAAAAGGAATCTATAGGTATTTGAATCGACTAATTTTCATAAATCAATCAATTGAATACCAAAGGACGCCAATTGAAAACCAAAACCCAACCATCGAACCACCATCACATTGCCCAGGAGTTCAGTCAACTGACCCAAGCCCCCAGTCGACTGAACAACACACTGGAAAACCACCAAAATGCCTCACACATGGTTCAGTCGATCGAACCTCACGATCCAGTTAACCGAACCCCAAAACCATGATCCAGTCGGCTGAACCTATGAGTTCAGTCGACCGAACTCACCCAGAAATCGTTTCTCAAGCTATGGGTTAGCCCTCCAAACATCATATTGAAGCCTTTAAACTCCTTTTTAACACCCTTAAATACACGTACACCCAGGCCTAACACTAAGATCTCAAAAGAAACTCCCGACACCCGATTTCATCCATGAAATCGACAAAAAACCTATTTTTCACCCAAAAACCCAACTAAACATAAACTCAGATCTGTAGCAAACCAACCGGTAAAAAGACACCCGATTACACGTAGCACCCTTATAAAACATAGAGGTATAGAATCCTACCTCGGTGAGTTCAAAACTTGACACCTCGATCCAAGTGAAAAACTGAGCCTCGCCAGAATCAAAATCTGACCGGATTGTTGCGTAGCCCACCGTGCCAATAGTAAGAATCCGCTGTTAAATCGTTGAAAATCGAGCCCCGGGCTCCCGAGAACTTAGAGAGAAGGCAGAGAGAAAACAGGAAGCTTTTTGAAGAAATTTTAAAAAATATCTTTTTGAAAGTATCTAACTCTAGATATTTATAGGCCTCCAAAATATCTTTTTTTTTTTGAAATTTTGAAATTCGCACCACAACGGTCTGCGACCCCGGGAACCTACCCCGCATGCATATCTAAGCCCGATCATGCATCAAAAGCAGTAAAAACATGCTCAAACGAAAACACGTAACGCGCGTCCGAAAATCCCGAAAAAGAAAACGGATCAGGGTCTCACAAATGTGCCAAAATAGATAGCCCGTTTATTATCCTTAATAACCACAAAGTTATTAAAATAAACCAAATATCTTTTTTAACCAATCTAGAAACGAAAATTAAGTTCCTTCTAATAGAAGGTACATAAAGACAATCTATCAATATTAAAACTCTATCTCCACTAAAACTAATGGTGAAATCTCCTATTGCAACTACTGTTACATTTGTATTATTGCCCATACGCAGATAAAGCTTTCCATCACTAAGTTGTCAGATTTTCTGTAACCTCCACAATGAATTGCAGACATGATTAGTGGCTCCCGTATCTATACACCAGGTTCTAGTACATAGCACTGCTAAACTTGTTTCTACAACCAGAGAATAGAAGTTACCTTATTTCTTCTGCCTTCTAAGAAATGCGGACATAACTTTTTCCAGTGCTTTTTCTAGTTGGAGTGAAAATATTTGTCTTTTGGAATTTTCACATCAGTCTGTGGCCCACTAACTATCCTAAAAACTATGTGTCTCTATTTTTGAATCTTTTTCTTCTTTATACCTTTCAGCCCCAAGGAAAAACCTTTTTTAGAAACACATACATTTTCTAGTATTGAAGGATACCATTGGTAGTTAAAGGTATATCTAAGTTACATTTTCAGTCAACAAAATTCGGTCTCGTTAGTTTATTTTCTTTAAGCATTAAAGCGAGTGGGTTGAAAGCCATTTTAATTCTAACAATCACATAATTAAAATACCATTAATTACGATGAACAAAATTTTGAATTCATTTTAATTTGATTCCCTCAACCATTTTAAAATTAATTCACCAGCAGCCTAGTAACCTGAGAATAGCATGCTTCATTGGGAGGATGTCTACTATCCTTTTTAAAACCAGATTGGCCAATTACTTTTAATTTTACTATTTAGGTAACTGATCTTGTCAAGTAAAATTAAATAGCTGACATAGTTTCGATCCAGTATATAATAGCAGTGACTTAGATGGAGAGGATACTATTATATATAGCTAAGTGTTAACTATCACTTAATCCCAAATCAATCGCTTCACAATGAACCCTTCAGTTGGAGAAGTGATCCACACTAACAATTATCCAAAATTAACCCTAAAGGAGGTTCGTACTGGCGATACCACATTTAATCTATCCGTTATGGATGAAGACCTTACTACCAACACACAGGGTTTAATTATATTGCCTACAAACTGGTGATGGAGACCGTGAGATTTATTTGTGAATAAATTCTCTCCCACTTAGATTTTTAAAATATTTTTTGAGTGTTATAAAAATTCGTTTAGTTAAAATAAATTTATTAATTTAAAAAAATCACATCAGCTGAAAGAATCAAATATCTTTTCGTATACACGATTTCAAAGATTCTGGTTCACCAAACCATCTTTTCGTGTTTAAATGCGTAAGACATAAAATTTAATAAATGTGCATTTTTTCTTTCAGTTTTTTCAGATAAGGTAGTGAATAAATATATTTATTTATTTTATTTTTTGTCCCGTATTTTTAAAAAAATAATAATTTATTTTGATTAAATATTTTTCTATTTAATTAATTCAAAATTCAGAATTAATTCTCACATTTTTTAAGATATCCAATTTTTTGAAAAATTATCTTAAACATGGTATTTTGTAAAAAAATAAAATATCTAAAGTTTTTTCATTTAATTAAAATTAATTAATTAAAAAAACTTATTTTATTTTCCATTACAAAATATTTTAATTAAAACTAAAATTTTGAATTAATTAAATTAACAGGATAAATAAAATAGATATACAGTCGTTCACGCAGTTCATATATATATAAACACGATGCATATATCCCAATTTTATGATACAATTGAAACGCTGAAACATTTCAGTCTCACAAAGAGAATAAGCTATATCAATCCTTGTTCACCTCTGATTCAGTGTACTGATTGTATTCAGCTTCCCTGATACTATCTGATATATATTGATATATTATATCGATCTCGCATACATTAGAATTTCAAAACAAAATAGCCCACAAAGAGAGAAAACAACCAGCCACCACCAGCCAGCATCGGCGTTACCTTGCCACTGCCTCATCCAAGCTCCATTTTCTACAAGTTGTATACCGTTGGAAAACTCTCGAAATATAAAAAATTTTTGTTAACAAAATTTGCTAGAAAATTGCCAAAAAAAGGCCAGAAAAATGGCCTAAAGCTGCTGCTGCTGCACCACAGCGCCACCGCCACCGTTACTGCCCTGTTTGGGCTTTTTCCAGTACTTCTCTGGTGCTAGTTTTTTTTGAAAAAATAGCTTGAATATCCAGCAACACAATGCTTCAAAGAATGCCTAAAAAATAGGGTCAAAACAGCCCCGAAACAGCCCCCGAATAGTGCCGCCAGGCGCCGCCGTCACTGCCCCTTTTGCCGCCTATTTATGCAGTGTTTTTAGCCCATTTTTTTGGTTTTCAGATAGTTTTTAAAGTATGTTTACTACTATTTTATGTTTAAAAACTTCTCAAAAACTCATCAAAATCGTCGCCAGCAAAGCCGCCGATGGTGGGCTATTTTGGTATTTTTCTCGCTATTTTTGACTTGTTTTTATACTCTTTTTAATACATAAATATTGTAGAAAAACTAACCAAAAAATTGTTTAAAATCATTAAAAACTTATCACGATCTGTGGCTCGTAAAAACTCGAACCACCGCCGTTGCCGCCTCCGTTCTTCGTGATCTTGGATATAATCAATATGTTCTTAAATAATCTAAACAGATATTTTAAAAATAAAAACTAAATATAATATTGATCTTATGTTCTGAAGGTTCACATTTGATCTATCACGGTCAACTCCCGTGATTAAAAAAAATAATCATTCACAACCATTCAATCAAACATGAAATTAAATTACGATTATAAAACTGGAATTAGATCGTCTGCAAAATAATGTTAGCAATAGTTCTAAAACTACCAGCCCCGATATTCGTAAACTAAAAACAAAACAGCTCTGATACCAATTGGTGAGGCAAAACTGTTAAAATTTTTGTTTTACAAACAATTATCTGAAAAAATTAATTGGACAGGAAAACGCCAAAACGAGCTCCAGATAAAACTTTTGAAGACGAACGATAAAATAAAACCCGTGCATTCGAAGTTAAATTAGAAGAATATCTTTTTACCGGTCGAATCTTCAACTACGATTTGAATCTGAGTTGAAGCTCTTGTCAGATCTTCTATTGTATTCTCTTATGCGATTCTTGAATGTAGGGTGGACTACAATCTATTAAGAATATGTACCGACAGAACCTGGATAGCTTTAGTATTGAAAGACAAGTTAAGAAATTAGTTCAGCCTACTCGCATATTTATAGGGTTACAGCAGGGATCTGGGGAGTAATTATGAGTAAGACCTTTAGTGGAACACAGACACATATCAGCTATTCCTGCAATTAAGCAAACCTCATAGTAGTATCTGTAATTATGAAAAACTAGCAGCGGTTTTCACAATTTTCATAAAATACTTAATTACAGTTCACACCACTAAAGAACTATAATTGCACTCTAACCCATAATCTCAATACCATCTTGCACTGAGCTCCTATTATTAAATGCTTACCGTTTCTCCCCACGTTTAGATTTTCGATACTCGCCAATTAAATTTAATTACTGATAATTTAATTTAATCGCCATTTTAATATTTTTTAACCCCTTCCGCTTAACTTATTTGACAGTCAGATAATCAAATCCACTTGCATGATTTGATCAGGTCAAAACTGATAAGCTTCTTTAAGGGGGTATCGTCAATCTCGATCTTTTAAGACGTAAATTTCGTCAATAATTAATATTCACCATATAAATAATATCACTATTCAACTCACTGGGAATATAGACCCATATAAGATCACGCACTTTAATGAATTAAAACAACGAATATTAAATATACGCAAATCAATAATTATTTCAAAATTAAGAAGATAAGTACTATTCATAATAACCTTGGGGTGTGAATTAATTTATATATAGTCAGTATAAAATTAATTACCCTAGATGTCCCGTTTAATACACACAAAGTGTACTGGTACAAAGAGTCAGAATAATAGACGACGCTATTATCTATTCCCCATAACCAAGACAGGCCTACTAAAACTCTATGTCGTAGTCGTACCGATGGCATGTCCATTTCCATCTAAATTGTGAATATCAAACTTATATTATGCAAGAACTTAAAATTTGATCTTCTGTGTGCAAGCCGTACTCTACACACTAAATTAAATACTGTACAAAATATTGGACATCCAATCGTAACACTTAAAGAAATAATACACATATATTGTTCATAAAGATTCTCATAAAATAAAAAAATAATTTTATTAAAATATAATTACATACTAAAAATATGATTTTTGGTATACCAACCCTAACATAGCCACGTATATATCTTGTCATTAACTAGCGGGTCATTGGATGTCCTAGAACTAGGTTAATGGGCGAGAATTTATAGTTATTATTTTTGTCCCCGAAATGATAGAGTCGATATATAGGAATCATTGTGGGCTGTGAAAACTTGGTTAGAAAATAACGTGTATTTTATGTTTATTAAATTGTTGAACGTTATGGGATTATATGAAAACTTATGATTTTAAAGATGGAAAACCGTTTTAAGATTTGTGTAGTCGAGTTGTTCATATAATTCATATTTGCATGTTTTGCATTTAATTCATGTTAGTTAGTAGTTTTACTGATCGGTTATTATTACTGTTTTTGTCAGTGGATCATGTAATGATGTTATATGCTTTGTAAGCCTTAGGGCCTTGATATTGTTGGAACGCGGAAGAAAAATTTAGAATCGGTGCCGTGACCGTAAAAAACGGCGCATGCATTTTTCATAAAAAACCATAACCATGAACAGATATATTAAGATTAAACATAACTTTAAGAAACTTGAACATGTTTTTTTGATGTAGAACAACGATCCGAGACGACCTAATGATCTTCTCACGTATATCCCGACGCACACGACGATTCCGGCGAGTGGGCACCGATCCGGATATTCGTGTTTTTCTTCTTCTTGGTTTCTATCTCACACCTTTTTCTCAAAGCAAAAGGAATACACCATAAGAGAGAGAGGGGGGCAACGGCTAGGGCTTGGGATTAAGGATCATTTTTGGCTCCTTGTGATATGTTTCAATATATCACTTGAGATTTTCATAGAAACTATATATCTATTTCCCAAAACTAATGAGGAGATATATATTTTTCATAAAACAACCTTATACCCCTATTATGGCCGGCCACCTAGGGAGTGATCCCTAGGTGTGCCAAATTCCAATACCGCCTTTCATTATTTAATTTAATCCCCGAATGTTCCCGGTGGCAAAATCGACATTCAAATTAAATTAAATAATTACCAAAATCGATAAGAAAATATCTGTGCGTATAATGGGCTACGTGAGGGATCACAAGGAAGTATAGGGCTCGGGCTAACCGTACGAGAAAACCGAATATCTCTAACTCTGTCCCCGAGTTAGATCATTTCTCGCACGAACCAGAACTTATTCCACTAAAGGTCCTGACTGAACTCCCGG
>JAUMHN010403213.1:0-15535 GCA_032360265.1 Heliamphora ciliata
CTTTTTTTATAGAAAAGACCCAATTCACCCCCTCCTCTTGAGTTGCCTAGATCTAACAGTAATAAACACTCTCTTTCGTATAGGAGTTCATAGAGGTCCTTTCTCAATTGTTGATATGGGTCCTTCTTTTTCAATTGTTGATATAGGGCCTTCTTTTTTATTATAGGAGTTGGAATGTATATGGGCATTTATTTGTATAAAAATAGTAGTGTTTAATTACATTTTGATAAAAAATTATTAAAAACATGATATAAACTCGGATATGACCTGTGACTAAAGGCATTTTAAACATGCTAACCAGTTTCAAAGACGCAAACCACGATTTTGGTATGTCTTTTCTTGCTAGAAATTTTCTGTTGCTGCATTATTTTTTGGTTTATGACTTTTCGTAGCGGTGAGTCTTATCTATTTCGTTGTGTTTCTATCGCTTTTGTGGTGGTGTGTTTTGTTTGCAATGGTTAGCCATGTGTTTCTATAAATGAGGTTTAACACAAAAAACTAATTAGAGAGTTTTACTATGCTGCTCCTTAACGGTAGGCGTGGACGACTTCAACAAAGTAAAGTAGGTTGAGGAATATTTTTCACTCTGTTGATTCGTGCTACAACATTTCTCTCTCTCTCTCTCTCTCTCTCTCTCTCTCTCTTTTCTTTTGATCTCTTTTTCTCTGTTTGCAATGAAAAATCATAAACCCATTTGGATTTTGTTTTTTCAAGTACTTGAATAGAGTTGGAACTCACTTCGTCGACTGTACAGTACGGTGTGTGTGGTTATTTAACTCGCAAATTTAGAGAGGTAATTTATCAAACACTCTATTTCATAGTTATTTGCCCCCACCATCATAGGGATATAATTTCTCACATTTGATTTCTCTTTTGCTCTGTGTATGAATTTATTTTTTTACACTTTCTCTCATTTTCTTTCATGAGCTCTTATTCACTTTACCTAGGTTTTTTCCACACTCTCGAAGCTTGTTCCTTAATATCTGGGTCACACTTGTTATATTTTCTCACTTTTATTGATTATTTTGGGCTGCTCACAAACCGTTCGATGAAATGATTTAAGGGCTGTTTTCTATTGAGATTCTTATGGATTGGTGTATTTTTCTTTTCAAGTTTTATAGAATTTACACTAAGAGATGGATGAAAAAGAATAAGAACTAAGATAAACTTTTTGCGCTCATCCAACTGATGCCAACAGCATGACAAAGGATTAAATGTCTGTGTGACTTATAAATGTTAGAAGAAAATATAAATAGAAAATAAGGAAAGAACTATATAGACCCCATTCACTTTTTCAAAAAAATTATCCAGTTGTCCTGACTTTTTAACATTGATTGTGCTTAAAGTGCCATGCAAGAAAAAAGTCAAGACAACTTATTTTTCTACCCTATCTCTAAGCTTTGATTTTTCTTTTTGTTTTGAAATCAAAAGTTGATGTTCCAAACAAAGCTGATTAAATTTTGTTTTTGAAGATGTATAACTCTAATTTCAATTTTTAAAAAGTGATATATATGATGGTTGAAAATTGATGGTGAAGTTTGGAATTTTGGAATTAAGGTGATTGAGAATGAAAAGCATTTTTGTTGGCCTAACTGTGTTAATATTGAGTGATGCATTATGTTGTTTTAAGTTATGAGTTATTGTTAACTTGCTTTTATATTATGTAATTTAATTTAGTTCTTTATTTTTTAGATGGACAGGAATACTGTCAAATCTTCCATGACAAGAAATCATTTGATTTGATTCCCGACAAAATTCAAATGTAAGGACATAAGCTATAATCCTACTTTAATTATGAGTTCAGATGAATATTTTGCCATCTATATTCTTTTGGTACTTTATCCACACATTCTAAACATTATCCTTGCTTCTTATCGAAAGCTTTCTTTGATTGTGGTTTATGTGTTTAGAGTGCCTTTAGGCACGAGTCATGCCCTAGTCATATTATATCACGGCGAGTAGGTAAGTAATTGAATGGTACTAATTCTCAACTCGGAAGCATCATATCTGTCACATAATTTTCCAAGACAAGGTTGAGTATCTAGTTGACATCGACGTACCAAAATCATCACCTAAAAGTGCTAGTATTGCAAGCAGAATGTGTTCAAGATTTGGTGAAGATAATAGGATTAAAATAGACATAACACTCACTTTTACGGAACCTCCCGATTGAGATTTTATTTGAAGAACATAACCATGTTAATGGTTTTACATTGTGAGTCGATCTATCTTGTGAGTTTTTGAGAGAGATTCACGTGCCTTAGGTTTGGAAGCATGACATTACTATTCCAACAACATCATTGAACTCATTCATGGGCCTCATGAATTGAAGACTCGCATTTTAATTCAGAATTTTATAAAAAAGTAGAACACGGTGATCGTGCAAGAAATAAATTAAGTTCATGGATTGATGAATTATTATTCTAAAAGATATTTGGTAGACAGTAAATTTTTTGTATGCCTCTACTTACGGTTAGTATTTTCAATTAATCACATTATTTGATAATTTTATATCATGGCTAGTAGGTAAGTTAAATGGTACTAATTGTCAACTTAAAAGCATCGTATTTGTCACATAATCTTCCAAAACAACGTATAGTATCTGGTTGACATCGATATACCAAAATCACCGCCTAAAAGTGCTAGTACCACAAGGAGAATGTATTCAAGTTTTTATGAAGATATAGGACTAAAAGAGACATAATGCTCACTTTTATGGAACCTCACGATTGAAATTTTATTTGAAGAACATAACCATGTTAATGATGCCTATCTATTGAAATAATACTATTTGAATTTGTTCAAATGTATTTGTGACTTACCTGTATGTGTTATCCTTTACTATTACAAATACAAAGCTCTCTCCACAATTAATTGTGAAGAGAAAATATTTCAAACCTAAATTAGTGAGTAGTATATTCAAAATATGGTATCAGAGCCAAATATAACATTCAATGTTAGTGCATCATCTTCTTCATTTTCAACCC
The DNA here is from genome assembly GCA_032360265.1 of Heliamphora ciliata. Lineage (NCBI taxonomy): Eukaryota > Viridiplantae > Streptophyta > Magnoliopsida > Ericales > Sarraceniaceae > Heliamphora > Heliamphora ciliata. The sequence continues at coordinate 2,988 of JAUMHN010403213.1, forward strand.
CATGCCTTCTCTAACAGTTTCCTCTGCTTCTTCTGTTCAACATGTTTCTCTCAATAATGCTTATCACTTCATCTCCTTCAAGCTAACCTCCAAAAAAATTTTCTACTGGAAAACAGTTATCTTCATATCTTCATGACCAAAATCTTCTTGGCTTTCTTGATGGCAACTTTTCATGTCCTCCACCCACTATTCTTCTTGATGGTGTTCTCTCCCCGAATCCCACTCTCTGCTTGGATATCCCTAGATCAACTCATTATGAGTCAATTAATCTCATCCCTTTTTGATGAAATCTTCCTGCTTGCAGTTAGCCTCAATACTTTCCGTGAGATTTGGCTTACTCTTAAGACATCTTTTGCCTCTACTTCTCGGACCTGGATTCTTCAACTCCATTGGAGTTTTCAAAGTCTTCAACAAAAGGATTGGTCTATCACATCATTTCCACATGAAGCCAAAGGCATTGTAAATGAATTTACAACTGCTGGCAAGGCTCTCTCACTAGACGAATTTAATCTTTATGTCTTCAAAGGGCTTAAACCAGAATTTTGTGATCTTATTACTACACTTTCTGCTCGACCAGATCTAGTATCTTTCTCCGATCTTTACAGCCTATTGCTTAGCCATGAGTTTCTCTACAAAGATACATTTTCTATGCTTCAACTATCATCTTCTTCTAATAACCCTCAAGCTCATTTTACTCAAAATTCCACATGCAATAGTGACAATCAAACTGGTCACGGTCGGGGCTCCTCTCGCTCTCGTAGTTGTAGTCGCTACACCCATACTGGTCGCAGTCAAAGTCGACTCAATTATGCTGGCATTCTTCCTCTCCCATCATCTGATAATCGGCCTCGATGCCAAATCTGTGATCTATCCAACCATACTGCTGCTCACTGCTATCACCTCTTTAACCAAAATATGAATCTAAGCGCTCATCTTACTTCCTATGGATCTACATCTTCGTCGTCAATGGAATGATTTTCTGACACTAGAGCTACACATCATGTTACTCTTGATCTTGTCAGCCTCTCCAATGTTGAAGAAAATCATGACAACTCTCACCTGCACGGCGGTAATGGTCAATGTATATCTATTTCACACGTCGGTTCCTCCATTCTCTATTCTCCGACCTCTTTTTTTCATTAGCCCACTATTCTTCATGTACCATCTTTCACTAAATCTTTGCATTTCGTTCATCAATTTGCCAAAGATAATCGTGTGTTCTTCGAATTTCACCCTTCTTACCTTGTTAAGGATCAAACTTCCAAGAAAACACTCCTTCGAGGTCAAAATGAAGGTGGTCTCTACAAGCTTACCTCGATCGCCTCTTCCCCGTTCGTACTCCCCTCTGAACGCGTTCCTCTTGATTGCTGGCATCATCGTCTTGGTCATCCTCATGCTCGTGTTCTCCGTTAAGTTGTGAAGTCTAATGCTTTTCCTTTTTCTTCTCCCAAGTCATGTATTGGAAAAAAATTTTCATGCCTATCAACTTGGCAAATCTTCCAGACTTTCTTTACCGAGTTCTGAGAATAAAAATTTAGCTCCATTAGATTTGATTATTAGTGATGTATGGGGTCCTTTCCCGATTTTGTCTAGTAATGGTTATAAGTACTTTGTAATTTTTGTAGATGCTTCAACGAAGTACATTTGATATTTTTTTGTTTAATAACTCTAATGTGCTTAATCTTTTCACAATTTGGCCATTATTCATCATTTACTATGTCCACATACCCACGAACAAATAGGCCATGCACTTTTCGCACATAGTTCTATCCCTCATAAATATTGACATTTTGCTTTTGAAACTGTCGTCTATCTAATAAATTGCTTGCCCTATCACGTCTCTTATAATCGTTCACTGTTAGAACTTTTGTTTAATTGATCTCCCGACCATCATTTTCTAAAAAATTTTAGTTGTTTATGTTACCCATATTTTCGCCCTTATCACATCCACAAAATTTCTTTTCGTTCCACCCTGTGTACTTTCCTCGGTTACCGTCCCTCTCACTTGGGATATCGATGTCTTGATCACGTGACAGGTCGCATCTACATAGTGCACCATGTTTATTTCGATGAAACCCAATTTTCGTTTTCTAATTCTCATATCCTCAATTCCACACCAATTCTTCTATCACTTTATGTCTTACCCTATGCTACTTTCCCTCTCCATGTTGATTTTCCTCAATCCCAACACCTCCCACGTCCAAACCCACTGTTGCCCTCGTCCAAGTCCAATTTAAAATTTACCTCAAATCCACCAAATTCGTCAAACTCAGCATCACATCTACCCATCCAGCATCCCTCGCTCCAAACTCCACCAATTTTGGCATTCCTGTAACCATCTCCACAACCATCGCACCCAACTTCATCAAATTCGGCTTCTCCTCAGCAAATTTTGCAACTCTCGCACCAAATTCCATCAATCTCGGCTCCTCCCCAACGAAATTCGCAAATCCCGACCCAAAATATATCTCATTCACCACCAATTCCTTTCGTTCGGCACCTGCCGAACCAAATTCCTTTAATTTCGGCTCCTCCCCAGAGCAATCTACAAATCCCAATCTGAAATCTATCTACTTCATCACAAGTTAATCCCAATCGGCACTTAAACCAACTCGAATTCCATCAAATTCGGCCCCATCTCTATCTAATTCAACCTCAATTCATTCAAATCGGCACATCCAGCAGGACTCTCCATCAATTTCAGCACCTCTGTTCTCATCCATTACGCAAACCGCAAATTTTGCCAACACATCGCCATTTCAATTATCTTTCCATCCTCAATCCGCAACAACCGAGCATTTTTTGCCTACTTCAGCGCCTCATCCTCTTTTTTGGGAACCACCGATTCCTCCTCCGCCAATTTCTGCAACAAACCACCTTCACACATCAATTTCACCAACTTTAGCACCACTTGCTTTGGCGAGAACCCGCAACCTTCGGCCATCCCAGCTTTTTAGCTCCGAATATTCAGCAACAACCCAGCTCTCTACTCCCCCACATTCCGCACCACACCAGCTTTCTACTTGCAATCCTCCTTCCCCGCCTTCTCCTCCATCTTCACACCCCAATTTCGGCCATTCCCCCAATTTCGGTCCACCTTCACCGCTTACTCATCCTCAGTCTCTACACACCTTAGAACCCTCCTCTAATCCAACTCTTATTCCCATTTCATCTTCATCTCAATCCCAGATTCCAATCCCCTTCATTTCAATAGTCTCTCATCCTTCCAATCCAGTTTAAAATTTACAAGGCATTGACCTTTTTGTTGACCGCACCCATCCCATGGTCCTTCGCCACATGTCCAAATCGCCAAGTGCTTTACTCACTCAACAATCCTCCTTTTCCCCTACTAAAACAACTTGTTTCACAATCGTGAACAAAAATCCTTTATGGCGCCAAATCATGTCTGATGAAATTAATGCACTTATTCATAATAGGACTTGGAGTCTTCAACCTCCTCCTCCTCGTTCTAGCATCGTCAGGTGTACATGGGTTTACCGAATCAAATGTCGTGCAAACGGATCCATTGAATGCTACAAAGCCTGTTTGGTTGCAAAAAGGTTTCATCAACAAGAGGGACTTGACTATTTCGAAACACTCAGTCATGTTGTTAAACCCACTACCATTCAAAGTATCCTTTCTCTTGTTGTCTCTATTGGGTGGTCCATTCGCCAATTAGATATTCATAATGCATTTCTTCATAGCTTTTTAAATGAAGAAGTTTTCATGCATCAACCCCCTAGCTTCGTTGATTTGGATCATCTTGACTATGCGTATAAGCTTCACAAGTCGCTTTATGACTTAAAGCAAGCACCCCGAGTATGGTTTTTTGTTCTCACCACTTTTCTGCAGTCACTTCAGTATATATATTTTGATCAACGTTGATGATATCATCATAACTAGCACCTCATCATCATCTATCCAACGTATTATCTCTTCTCTTGGTGAAGAATTTTCTATCAAGTATCTTAGCTCACTTCATTACTTCTTGGGGATCGAAGTTCATTCTCAACCCAATGGCATCCTTTTATCTCAACGTAAGTATATCTTCGATATTCTTCACAAGTTCGGCATGATCCATTCAAAGCCTGTTGCCACACCTTTCTCTACTACATTGAAGTTGACTGCCGCAAATGGATCCTCATTTACTGATGCACGTCTATATAGGCAAATTGTCGGTTCTCTTCAATATCTTACATTCACCAAGCCTGACATTGCCTTTGATGTCAACAAAGTATGTCTATATATGTACTCTCCCAAGGATGAACATTAGCAAGCTGTGAAACGAATCCTTCGCTATCTAAAACAGACTTTTACATCTGGTCTTCTAATTCGCAAATCTACCTCGCTCCAATTGTAAGCATTTTCTGATGCAGATTGGGCTAGTTGTATGGATGATCGCAAGTCGAGTGGCGGCTATGCAATTTTTATCTAGGTACTAACTTAATTTCTTGGTCATCCCACAAAAAATGCATTGTCGCGCGCTCATCCACCGAATCTGAATACAAGGCATTGGCACTAAAATCTCGTGGCTACAGTCCTTGTTATCTGAACTTGGTATCCCATGCTCTCCGTCACCCATTCTGTGATATGATAATCTTGGTGCTACTTATCTGCCGCAAACCTAGTCTTTCATGCTCGCACTAAGCATGTTGAGATTAACTTTCACTTTGTTCGTGACAAAGTCATCCGAAAAGAGATTCAAGTTCAGTTCATTTCCTTAAAAGATTAAATTGCAGATATTCTCACTAAGGCCTTGTCTGCCACCTTATTCCAACAACTATGAGATAAGCTGCAAATCCAATACTTGGATTCTCCACCTTGAGGGGGCTGTTGAGATAATACTATTTGAATTTTTTCAAATGTAATTATATATTATCTGCATGTGTTATCCCTTATCATTATAAATACAAAGCTCTCTCCACAATTAATTGTAAAGAGAAAATATTTCAAACCTAAATTAGTGAGCAATATATTCAACACTATCGGACTCCATGTGTATCATAAATATAGTTGTGAATTGAACAATTTCGTGGAACCCAAATGAAAGAATATGATATTATTATTAATTATGCCAAGACATGATTTATTATAGTTAATATAATACTATTTTACGTAGTTTGATATAATTTATTTTTCGTTCAAACCTAATACAAGACTCTTTCCATCCCATCGCTCAAAGGAAAAACATATATGATCTGTTTTATGTTCAAATTTTAAAAGAATTAAATAGAATTTAAATCAATCAAATTGTGCCATATAATTATTAAATATAAAGATATTATAAATTATAAGAAAATTAGAATCAAAATTTATCAAGGATCGATAAATCTATATCAATTACAAATTAAAAGGTTATAAATTCAAATTTAGACAATTATAATTTGAAAAAATAGTAGTGTAAACGGTCAGGGAAAAGATAGGAAAAGATTATATTAGTTTCAAATATCAAGGTTGAAATGGAGATATGGATTTACCAAATTATAACACATAATTTTTTTAATATAAGAAATTAAAAACTCTAAGAAATTAGAATCCATTTTTATAAATGACAAGATCGATTATATTAATTTTATATTTTTAAAAAGTTAAATGGAATTTGAACCAATCAAATTGTATTGTCACTTAATTTTATTTTCAAATGTAGTTTAAAATGATAATGACTTTTTGGCTAACATATCTATCTGGCGGCATGTGAAAGTGTGCACACACTTTTAATTTTAAAATTTGTGAGATTCGGTTTCGTTTTTTTTTGTTATATATATATTCGACGTGTTCATTTATACTTCATTATTGTAGAACAGCATGTACATATGTGTTTTATGCTTTTTTGAATTTTTGAAAGGTATGTTTGGTTAGCTTTAGGGTTGTAAAACTTGTTTTTTTTTTCCACAAGGGTTGTTTTTTCTGTCGTCCAGTCGACTGGACAGGATAATCCAATCAACTAGGTCGACAATGGGTTGGTTCAGTCGACTGAGTTGGATAGATCAGTCGACTGGGTTGAGTCGGTGGAGGTTTTTCAAAAATTCAGTAACCTTTCAGTCGACTGGATTGGGGCATCCAGTCGACTGGATCCCTATTTTGGCGTGGTTTATAAATATCTAGTCCTAGATATTTTGTTAGATATTTTCTTTTCTACCCAAAAGCTCCACTTTCTCTTTATATTTTTTGTGAGCTCGGGCTTGGTTTTTTACGATCATTTAGTGGATCCTTACTTTCCTCGTCGAGGGCTTCGTATCTATCCGAACAAAATCTTGTTTTGACGAAATTCAGTTTTCGAGGCGTCGAGTTTTAACTCATCGAGATAGGACCATAGACTATCTTGTCATTAAAGGGTGCTATGTGCAATTATATGCTTTTTTACCGGTTGAAAATGCTTAAAATATTGTATTTTATACTTAAATCATGTTTGTTTGGATAAAAAGCATGTTTTGCGCTTTTTCTTGGTTTATTACATGATACAAACGTGTGGATGCTCGTGGTTTTTAAAAAGGTAATTTTGAAAACAGAGGATTTATGAAAGTCTTGAAAATCATGTTTTGGAGGTTTGGAGTTAACTCTCGGGGTTGAGTCTCGGATTTTAAACGTTTTGATAGAAACGGTGCAAATATTTTGAAAATATTGTTTAGTCTCTATGATTAATGGATGATGTAGCGGCTGGCCATTAGATCTTTTTATACATGATTGATGTATAGTTTAAAATATTTTTTTAGTTGAATTACGTGTTGGTTTTTAAATGATTCTATAGATGTGTCAGGATAACGGGTGTATTGGGCCGCCATTTCTCCTTGGTGAAAGTCCGAAAACTTATGCATTTTGATGCTTTGTTCCTTTAGGTTAATCCCTGTAAAAAAGTAGTGGGTGTTTTGTTCCCTCGGTTTTGGCCCGTAAAGAAGTGGTTTACATTGTTGTGACTCCGTATAAAATTTATTATTATCTAGCAAGTCTTAAATGATTCAGAACTAGGGTAATGGACAAGAGTCTATAGTTATTACCTCTGTTCTGGGTGTGACAGATTCGGTACATAGGAATCATTTCTCAGCTGTGTGATCCGAGTGAAAAATAACATTTTGTTATTATTTTTCTTTAACTGTTAAACATTGTTTGCATTATTGAAATGCATAGTTTTAAGGATAAAAAATCGTTTTGAAACTCGCGTGAGTTGGATGAAAACTTGTGATTTTGTGAAGTAAAACTTTTTGAGGCTCATATGGTTGAGTCAACTTTATGCCATGCGATTGAAAATCTTGTTTTATTGGATTTTAGTCTGTTTTTATTAGGTTTTGGCTTACGTAGTGGAATTTATAAATTTTTTTTTCAGGTGTAGGTGATCACAAGCAGATGATCTAGTGGAGCCCGTGGTGGCGGAAGTCTTTTGTTTAGTTTTTCTTTTTGTTATAGAAACATATATATTTTCAAGTGTTGCATGTTCCTAGAGGCGTGCTTTGTAAGCCTTTAGGTGATATATTATGCATGCATGGAACTGAATGTATATTGTACTGAGAAAAGAACCTTGGGTACTCTTTTTAAATTCCAAATGATGTATTTTGGTTGATTGTTTTACAAAAAAAAAAAACCTATTTTTCAAAAGTGGTGATTCGGTAGGCTTTTTACGTGACTTTAGATTTTGGAGTATGACAAAATTTATGTAGATGCACACATGCACTAACAATTCAGATTTTACTTTTAAATAGTACAGATAAATACGATTTTAGCAAATTTTGCTCATTTATCATTTTTACACTATTCAAGTTTTCGTTCCAAAAGAATTTTACTAATTTAATTCTACTCATGTGACGACATTAGAATTAAAGATTAATTGATCTGAAGAACATTTGTACACTTTTATAAATAATTTTAGATATTAATAGGCAAGTGTACATTTACTAAATTTTCTATTTTATAGTGCTAATATTTGTTAATATTTGATATAGCACACTAAAATTATTGAAGATACTCACGTATTGAGAATGTCGTACTAATATTTTTTATTTTGTGTCGTGAAATTCTAAAGATTTGATTATTTTAATTTTTATATCAAATTTTTAAAAATATTTTTAAGTTTAATAATACCATTGAATCAACAAAATTGCATATTATAAAATTATATACATCTCTATTCATATATTGAACCGTGAATAGCACGGACTTTTTGCTAGTATATATATATATATATATATATATATATTCTAACTTGAGATAGTCAATCCTTTAAGGTAATGCTCTGATTATTGAATTTATTAAGCATCTTAACATAAGTTCGAATATAATTAATATAGATTAGTCATAGAATGACACTTGTTATTTCTTAAGTTAAAATTTTTAAAAAGTAAGAAAATTAGATTAAGACTTTTGAATTAATAGGCACGGTAATTCTTTGCTATAATATAATAAATAGACATGCATGATTTAAGATGGTTAATCTTACCAGATGATAAATATTGTCAAATTATTGTGCTTTGAAAAATGAATAAATTGATCGAAATATAAGGCAATTAAGGAAATTAGTATTGAAAATTAAGACAATTAATATTAACATATGCTAAAATCAGTTAGTTAGAAATTCTTTAAGTTATATATTTAAATAATATAAATTTTAGTCTAATTAATTTAGACCAATCATAAGTTGATATGTGTTATTATTATAGTTCAAAATTTTAAATTTTGAAAAAATAATTTCTGAGACTTTTAAACTCAAAGATATGGTGATGTTTTACTATAATATAATAATTAAATGGCTAAAAATAGAGGGAGAAAAATAATTTTGTCTTAAAAACTCTAATATGAGTTTCAAAAAAGTGAATAAGTGATCCTATCAATTGAATTAAAAAAATCAAATTTTAAAATACCACTTAAGCCTTTGTTTACATTGAAGATTTGAAAAAAAATAAATAAAGGGTTTTGAAGGAAAAACGTACTTATAATATTGTTTGGATTATTTTTAAAATAGAGAGAAAAAGTAAATGAAATGGGGGTAAATGTTCAGTAGTCTCTATGTACCATATGAAATTACTTACATAGTACTCTTATTCAATTATATAGTGAAAAGCTCCATGAGTGGGACAATGGTGGTCCATTTTTATTAGTTAGAGAGGAGATATGTAAACTATGACCTACCAAATGTGCATTGAATTCTTTTATGTGCTAGAAGTATCATATACGTAATGTCACATAGTACTATGAGATTACTTTATAACTTTTCAATGAAAGATTTGTGGAGCAAAAAAGTGCCCACTTTGGAGAGAATTTCTTTCTCTCTAAATTGGAAGTAAATGGAGGGAGAGTGAAGAAGAGACAAAAATTATTTTTACAATGCCAATTATAAATGGCTTTTTTATGTCTATACTAAAAGTAAATAATTCAAGCTAATAATGAGAAGATTATAAAAATAAATAACAATTAAACACATTTATTTATTTTATTAATTATTATCAAACAAATAAAAAGATGAAAATATCACTCTTTTTTTTTTATCTTAAATAACTAAATAAGAGGAGGGATAACTCTCCACTATTTCTCTCTCTCTCTCTCTTTCTTTTTTTTTGATTAATTTCTATCATAATAATTAATTTCACCTACTGTCCCTCACTTCAATCCAAATGAAGGCTAAAGCAAATGTCTAATCAAATTTTTATTTCCTTATAAAATATAAATGATGAAAACACAACGAAAAGAGGAATTTCTTTACGGATCTATTCTGTTTCAAAATTGATATATTTATTCAAGCTCGCGATAATACTACATTTATTTTATTTTATTCTATTTATTTATTAGAAAACTTTCTTTTAGACTTCTCGGCAATACGGGTCAAAAAAGAATAATAATTGGCCGAGAAATGTGAAAACAAATATAAAAAAGCAAAATAAACTTTAAAATAAGTCATATTTTATGTTGCTTTTTTTCGTCTTTAGTAAAAAACTAACAATTTTAGCTAAAACAAATTCAAAAGAAAAAAGAAAACAAAAATCTTAAACTTTATCCCTAATTAGGCATCGAAAGTCCGTGGTCCCGTATTCCCGTTCAAAGTTCAAACTATAGTTGCTAGCACCAATATCTCAACAAAAAACAATAATACTACATTTAGAGGTATGTGCGGGTCAGTGCGATACAGAATGAATGTAAATTTATCTATCAAAATTTATGGCAATACAAAAATTCTCAACCCACTGCCGAATCACCCACTTTAAAATATAGACAGATTGAATGCTTTTTTTTGGCAATTTTGTAGTGATGGATTAGACAGGTTGACGGTTTAAAAATTAAATAAATATTTTATTCAAATATGAAATAATCCCATATGCATAAATTGTAGCAAATTTGTTGTTATGACACAAAATAACATAGTTGTTCGAATGAAGAAGTTTGTAAAGGGTCCCAAGAAATTTTTTTTTAAATTCAAGCAACAAACAGTGCAAGTTCTAGCAAATTCAAACAGTGCAAAAACCATCAAAGTCAAACAGTGCAAACAGTTCAAACAACTCTTAAATTCCAACAAATTCAAACAGTGCAAAACCAGCAAATTCAAACAGTGCAAACAGTTCAACCAATGCAAATTCCATCAAATTCATAAGAGAGAGAGAGAGAGAGAGAGAGAGAGAGCCTGCTAAATACGGCGATGGCAACGTTGTTGAGGTGATGGCGCCGCTAGCTAACCCTAGATTTGGATGAGAAATCGTTTAGGGGCTTCGGAGTTCAGAGTCAACAGAGGATGAGAGGAATTGAGGACGAAACTAGGAAGCATAAGTCGACGGAAGGTGGCAGCGCTTGGTGAGGGTGGCCGTGAGGCAATGACACCACTAGCTGTAACCCTAGATGAGAGTGAGAAAGAGTGTATGTGTGTGTTGTGACTCGTGTGACAAGTGGAAGGAAGGGAACACACTAGGCACTAGATAGTAGCTTGATTAGGCAAGCTATTCTAAAAAATTAATACTAAAGCATATAGGCAAGTGGGTCGGTTAATATGAGAGGTGGTGTTCGTGAAACTACTGTCCATAACCGATTTGCATATATTAGGTATGACTCGTATAACTTACTATGATATTTTTAAATAGTCTTAGTGGGTTGGTGCGTAGCGATTGAGTGGGTTGGATGGGTTATTGTACAGTTCTAACTACATTTGTTGTACATACACAAGTGAATCATTAACCCAACAACTTAAATAGAAAGCTTAATAATGTGGTATAAAATTTTTAAGCCAAATTATTATTAGTAGCCCATGAGTCTCATTAATTATATACCGGACGTAATTTCTATCTCCCACCGACGTGGGATAGAACATGACAATATCTCTCATTCAAATATGCGACGCCGTTGTCACATGGCCCATGTTCTTTTATTGGTTGAGATGTTGATATAAACCTATTAGTAGACATAGAGAAACTCATTAGCATGCATAATATATATAATCTCAGAGTTTTTACTTCTCTTCGGAACGTCTATTTCTCTATCTATACTACCATAGAACTCTACATGAGAATTAATATTGGTTTTGATACTATTTGTAATAATCTAAGTGGACTACTGACTCAATAACTTGAATAAAAATCCTAACAACATGATCCAAAATACTTAAGTCAAATTATTACTAATAGCTTACAAGTTTCATTACAAACCAGATGTATTTTTTATCTCCCACCAATATAGGTTGGAGTATCACAATTATTTATCTATTTTATTTATTTATTAGTAATCTATTATTATATTTTTTTGACTCTTCTCAATAAGACTTATCAAAAAAATAAACAAATAATTTGAAAAAAATCAAAAAAAGGGCAAAAATAATACAAAATAAGCCGTATTTTTTTTTTCATCTTTAGTGAAGGTTTTTATTTTTTGATTAAAAAAAGTATTTTTATAACTACTCTCTTTAAGTTGATTAAAAAAATATACATATAAGTTCTATCTGAAAAACAAAAATAAAATAAACAAAAAGAAATAGAGGTCTTAAAATTTATCCCTAATCAGGCGAAAGCCCTTGGGTCCCAGATTCGCCTTCAAAGTTCAAACTAAGGTCGGCAGCATCGACATGTCAACAGAAATGTAGCTATGATACACTAAGCTACACTTCTCCCATCTCGTTTTTCTTACCCTACCCGAAATTACATAAAATAATATTTTTAATATAAAAATATTATATATATTTTTTTCTCATATGTATTTTTTATATTTTATATTTTATATTTTTAGTTCTATAAATTCTACTATTTTTTTTTGTTATAGTAGTTATAATTCCTATGACTGTCACTTTATTAAAGTCTAAGAACTATCATCGATATGTCTTTGATCTTGCTTCCGCTATTTTCTTGATATTTGCTCGTATTTCATTCCTCATTCCCCCCTGTCCCATTCCATTGTTATCTACGTTGGGTTGAAAGAGCTATTCCAAGTTTTTTCAATCCACCATTGTAGATGGTGGAAATACGAAATAACGTAAATTATCAAAATATTAAGTCGAGTCACTTAAGCGATAACTCGACATGGTTAACAATGAGGAAACCAAGAGAAATCTATATTAGAGATGATAATAGGTGGGTGCCAGCAGGTTGTGG
>JAUMHN010403222.1:0-15535 GCA_032360265.1 Heliamphora ciliata
ATTTTTGTTGTTATTTTATATTTTATTAATTAATTATGTATAAATATCTAATTTTGGATATCCATGTGTCAAATTTTAGATTTTTAGGACTTTTTGCTGTATTGTGGGCAAAATAGTCATTTTACCTTAGTTATGGAAATTTTTTATTTTTAATTTAATAGTTTATGTTATTTAGTTAATTTAAGCTATTCTATGACTTTCCTGAGTGCTAGGGTCTTACCTCTGAGTATTTGGTCTCTTTTAGGGTTTTCGGGTCAAATTGGAGTTTCGGGTTATTAGGGTTTGTTCCTTGTTTATGTAGCGACTTAGGTTCTTATCATCTATCCGTCGCTAATACTAGGGTTTGAGACGGGTTATTACAGTTCACTTCATCAAAATTGTTATTTTCATACATTAATCACTCACAAAGTTCATATAAAATTCACATACTTATGTCCCATAAAGCAGCATTCCATTCGCACACTTAGCAAATTTTAGGTAATTATTCAATTGCAAGTTTTAAAGTTGTGATACTGTTTTGAAGTATTTAGATATAGATTTAATTTCTAAAATTCTAACACTAATTAGATAAAATTATTCCCTACAACTTTCATGTTTATCACTAAGGTTAGATCTTAGGGAACGGGGGGTCATTTATTTTTTTTAAGTAAAAACCATTCTGCATTTTGTAGTGAAAACACACAGAAATTGGGCCTCTGTTGACCACTATTTTGGGACATCAATTCAAGGACTAGGTCTGATTTTTTGTGAGCTTTTATTTGAAGGTGTCCTCTACAAATTTCATGTTGTGTGTTAAAGCAAGTTATTTGGAAAAAGTTTGAGATGTTAGCTAATTTATAAAAAGAGTTTGCAGAATGTGTTTTTAATAGAGAGTGCTCAAAACCTTTGGGATATTATCTGAAGGTATTTTGGGCTGATGTTTGCTCAGTATTTAGTTTAATATGTTAACTACATTTTTCATGTTTACCACTTTCGTATTTGGCTTCTAAAAAGTTGAGTTTTAGGTCTTACAAAAATGTGTGACAGAGAGGTCTGTCAGTCACTAAACCTCAATAGTGACTTTTGAAGGTGTTTTGACCCATCAAGACTTCATATGTTTGGCTAATATTTGGTGGATAGAAGGATAAATATTTCCTCTACAAGTTTTATGTTTTGACCTAAGCTCGGTCCACAATCTAACTTTGGGTTTTTAGGTCTGCAATTCAAAGTGGTCAAGATCTAACACTCTTTGGCAAAAATGACACATCTAGAGTTCTACTCAACGAAATAACTTCAAACTAATTTTCTATGAAATAGAACTCAAAAAGCTAAATATGGACACAAAATAACTTTAAGACCATTTTTCTACAATTAGTTATGGTGTTTTAAAGTTGGTGGTAGAATCTTGGTATGCCCAGAAAAGTAGGTAACTTAGGGTTTTAATAAGTTAGTTCATGCAATGTCCATTTTTATTGTGTTTTCTTTGCATGCATGTTATAAAATCACATAAACCAAAACTCCAAAACATGTTTAAGTCATAAAACTTAAGAATACACACATGCAAACACATTCAAACCTTGCTCATACATAAACAGCCCATAAACTACTCCAACGATGCCTTTTTGAGCTATTCTTTGTTTTAACTTCTTAGGGTTGATTACAGAGATGGATTGAAGGCTATCTTATATGAGAATATCAGAGAGTTTTAGAGAGTTTACTTATCTCTTTGCATGCTACAAAGATTGAAGAAGGCTGGGTCTTGGCTTTAGTGCTTTTTTTTTGGTAGTTAATTGTAACATAAAAGAAAAAAAAATGTACATGTCTCCAAGGAGCATACCCTAGGTTGTTACATCACTTACCACCATATCTAAAAGGAAATAAAAACCTAATAACATAATAACAAAACACACCCAACCCCCGCTTGACAGCGGGGGAACTCCTAATAAAACAAATTCCATGCACAGCCCGCATGGATAAGACAAGAACACCACAAGTACAAATAAAGGACCAAAACCCATCAGCAAACCAGATTACTAAAAGTTCTAAGCCCTGCTGAAGATTGGCTCCTTCAAGGGAAATAGGCTCCAAAATTCAGACAAGAACAAGAGAACAAGACATCCGGCAAGGACAAGATAGTGGTCCAACCAAAATACGCATCATAACCCATGGCCAAATAAATGACCGGCCCCCAAAACTCCTCAGAAGTCAAATCGATTCCCAAACAATCACAGAAAGCACCAAAATCCCACAAGCTAAAGAAGTCAAAGAAACTGGTTCTCTACGTAGGAGAACCTTCGCTCGGAAAACCATCGAGTCCATCTTCGCGTCCTAGCAAGTGAGAAATCAAACACTTCCCAAATAATATAAAGATCTGATAAAAGAAAAGGAGGAGCGGATCTAATTTCGGCTTTGTCAGCAGCCCACCGTTTACACATACTAGCCCACTGTTTTGAAACAAGAGCAAAACCTCCACATGGGCTCACCACAACCCACGTGGGACCACCACTACTTGTCTGGGATGTTGAAAACAACAGATGGCTTCTACATCACTAAAGAACCAAGCGACTGAACATGGGACCCACGAGACGGGCCCACACCCACATCTCAAATTCCCAGCAAAATTAGCTAAGAAGACTTATTTTTTGGGGAAAGCCTTAAAATGGATATAAAAAGCAAAACCAGCCCATAGTTTTCGAAAAACCACGGTGGTTTTGCAGAGGGTCTGCAATCAGACCTCAGCAGGTTCCAATCGCGCTCTACGCGCGTGAGAAGACTTCATCTTCCCCAAAGGGGCTTCACTGTAGCAAACATCTTCAGAAGCCAACCTGAAAGCTGCTATTCCTAAATCAACATGTAGTGAAACGCTAATGTCAGACGCGTTAACAGCGCATAAAACCCGTCACAATACCAGCGGTATTGAGGTGGCCAAACATCGTCTACTGTTTGGCTAGTGTTTGGACCAAAAAACCTATTTTGCGTCGAAAAATACATTGCTCTGCAGTCCAGTCGACTGGACTGGAGGATCCAGTCGACTGGGGCGACAGTAAGCATGTTCGGTCGACTGGACAAGGGTGTTCGGTCGATTGGACTGAGATATTTTGCCGTTCTATAAATATTCAGCCGTGGATATATTTGTTAAAAGCTTTGCTTCTAAGCTAAGTTTCCCCTTTTCTCTGCCTTCTCTCTAGATTTGAGGGCCCGGGGCTTGGTTTTTCGTTAGTTTGTTTACGGATCCTTGTTGTACGGCCGTAAGCTTTGTGTACATCCGGATGGATTCTCATTTTGATGAAGTTTGATTTTCGAAACTTCAAGTTTCGATTCATTGAGGAAGGATTCTAGACCCTACTGTTGTTTAAGGATGTTCTATGCAATTATATGTGTTTTCACCCAGTAAAACATACATTAAATATGGTTTTCATATTGAAACCTTGGTTTTTGGGTAAAAAGTGGATTTCACGCCTTTCTTGGTTTTATACATAATCCGGATGTGTTGATATCCATGGTTTTTAAAAATGAGGTTTGAAAACGAGTTGTTTTGTGAGAATTGTGAAAAACGTATTTTGGAGGTTTGGAGCTAACCCTTGGGATTGAGTCTCAACTTTTAAAACGTTTTGTTGGAAATATGTTGTTACTTGCTTGTTGATCTCCATGTGGATGGATTGGATCACTTTTATACATGCGATGTAGAACTATTTTGCTGGTTTTAAAATGTTTTCCAAAGATGTATCGTGACAGTGGATGTGTTGAGTTGGGCTTCCATTGCTCCTTGGTGTACGTCCAAAAATGTGCGCAGAGTAGGTCCCTACGTGCCTTTGGGTTAATTCCTGTAAACGAGGTGGTGGGTGCTTACTGCCCTCGGGTTGTGAACTTGTAAACTAAGTGGTTTACGTTGTTGTGACTCTATATAGAACTTGTCATTACTTAGTAGACCATAAGTGGTTTTAGAGTAATGGACAAGAGTCTATAGTTGTCACCTTTGTCTGTGTGTGGTAGAGTCGGTACATAAGATTTTATTCTATCTTGTTTTCCCCTCGGCTGTATGACTCGAGTGGAGCATTTTGTGTTTTTACTACTTTCCCTTAACTGTGGCATGATATCTGTGTGGATGATATGCATAGTTTCAAGGATGAAAAACTTGTGGTTTTTGAAAAGAAAACCTTTTTGGCTCCAGTGGTAGAGTCTTTATGCTTATGATTGCATAACTTGCTTTACAGCTTTATAGTCTATTCCTATTGGGCTTCGGCTCACGGTGTGGGATTTTGTTGAAAACTATTGTAGGTGATCATTTGGAGTTAACCTAGATGCTCGTGGTGGTAGAAGACTTGTTATAGTTTTTCCTATTTTTGAGACATGTACTTTTACATGCGATGCCTGTTTCAGAAAGCGAATTTTGTATGCCTTGAGACGATATACTTATTCATGTATGAGACTGCAAGTTTACTATTTATGAGAGTTGATCTTTAGGGATCTTTTATCTAAATGTTGTATATTTTGATTTCCAACTGTAAATCTTATTTTCATAAACGATGTTATGGTGGGCTTTTGCGTGACCCTGGTGATAGGGGGTGACAACTTGGTATTAGAACTCTATGTTCGAATACCTGAGAGCCATGAAAAAGAGGGTACATCACCTTGTGATGATGTGTGTGTGCTTGATTGTATATGTTTAAGTGTTTTCTAAACATTGGCATGATAGCCTGTTCAGCATGATAGTTTGATGTGTATACGTGGGTATGGAGGTTGGACTTTAGGATTGATTAGTCTTGCCTTCAGACATTTGGATTAACAAACTTGGGAGCCGATTTAGGGACGCGTTTTGCGGACGTGATTTCTAGCAAGGAATCAAAGTAGATTATCCAAAGTGGTGAGTCATTATTATTGGTTCTCCTCGGTATGTGAGATGTGTTGACATGATCTTAAGTGGCTATATGTTATCATGTTTATGTGCATTATGTCGTTTACGTTAGCAACAACTTGTTGTATGGATGCTTATCTTGTTATGTTGCTTTCGTACAGAGTTATGTCCACGCGGGGAGGATGAAGCCGCGATCGAGGCCGTGGCCGTTGTTCTGGCCGAAGGGACATTCCAGTCCGAGATATTGGGGATGCTAATGCACCCTAAGGACCTGTTGATGAAGATCTGTTGCGTGAGATGGTCGGCTCCATCCGGCAACTGGCTGAGGCCTCAAGGGGAAGAGAGAGTGAACCTGAGCCGAGGGCAACGGTAGCGATGCGTGAGTTTCTCCGTTTGAACCCTTCTACCTTTTGTGGGGATCCTAACCCCATGGTAGCCACTGAATGGCTGGAGTTGGTTACCAGGATCTTGGACACGCTTCAGATAGAGAAAGATGATATGAGGATTACTTTTGCTGCCTTCCAGCTGAGAGGGAGTGCTCACATGTGGTGGAAGTTTGCCAAGACTACAGTTGGAGGCCCTTCGGAAGCATTCACCAAGGTATTTCTGGAGAAATACTTTCTTGCAACTCTAAGAGATCGCTATAGAGAGGACTTCCTCTTCTTGACTCAGGGGACTATGACAGTTGTTGAGTATGAGGCAGAGTCTACTAGCGTATCTCAGTTCGCACAAGAGATTGTGCCAACAGATGAATTCCGTACGAAGAGGTTCGAGAGGGGTTTGAGGCCCGCTATCCGAGACAGAGTGGCAGCATTCAGGATACAGGTTTTTACAGAGTTAGTGGAGACCGCCATAAAGGTAGAAGACACTCTGAATGAGGTGTGTAAGGACAGGGACAATAGGGATCAGCAAGATTGGGGACGTGCACAGTTTTAGGGACGCAGGGACAAGCGTCGATGGATATCTGGTCCGAGTTCTCATCCTGTGGGGTCGTATCCGCCACAGTCTCCTGCGTCTATGCCTCCCATAGCTTCAACGGGAAGGTCGGAGTAGAGGGAGCTTCTTTGTTATAAATGCCAACGGCCAGGGCACCGTGCGGTAGAATGCCGGAGTCTAGTGCATGTTCAGGCACAGTCGTAGTGGCAGGCACAGGGGAGGGGGCCAGTGGTATGTTTTGAGTGCAGCTAGTCTGGACACATCCGTAGGGACCGCCCCAAAGGTGGGAATACGCGGAGCACAGCTGGAGCGCCTATTACTCCATCTGCCCAAGGATGCCATCTATCTAGATTTACAAAAGGGGGCATCTCAGTCCAGTCAGGCAGACAGTCTACAGTTCAGGGCCATAGTGGACAGGCCAAGGCATATGTTCTTGCAGTTCTAAGTTCTTCCAGAGCACCGGTCGTGCCAGATGCTGCTGCTACCACCTCCATGATCAGAGGTACGCTTCTAGTCTTTAGATCATGGGCTAGTGTTCTTATCGACACTGGAGCATCACATTCGTTTATATCCTCTACTTTTACATCTGTATTGGGGTTACAAACAGACCTGTTACGTAATGCTTTGAGCGTGAAAACCCCGGTCAGCAGGAGTGTGATGTTGAGTCGTGTTGGTAGAGCTTGCGAGTTGGAGGTCACCGATCATTGTTTCGAGTTCGATTTTATCATTCTAAACATGATCTCGTTTGATGTCATCCTAGGGATGAATTGGCTGACCACCTATCGTGCCTTTATTGATTGCGATCGACGAAGGGTAACAATTCGTACACCGGCGGGAGATTGCTTTTGCTTTGTAGGTGACTGGGATGAGGGTTTGGTATCTATGCCTTGTGTTGCGCAAAACCGGGGCAACCTAGGTTTCCTCTTCTCAACTCTCATGTTGAATGAGGAGGTTAGGGTTCGAGGAGAGTTACCTCCGATGGTTTGCGACTATCCGGATGTCTTTCTTGACAATTTGTTCGAGTTGCCGCCAAGCCATGAGGTAGAGTTCTCTATTGAGTTGATTCCCAGAGCTGCTCCCATTTCCATGCCGTCTTTTCGTTTTGCACCCGTTGAGTTGCGTAAACTCAAGGTACAGCTTCAGAAGTTACTAGATAGGGGGTTTGTAAGCCCAAGTACTTCACCGTGGGGAGCTCCTGCTCTTTTTGCTAAGAAGGATGGATCCTTGCGATTGTGTATCGATTATTGGAAGCTGAATCAGGTAACAATGAAGAACAAGTATCCTATGCTGAGGATAGATGATTTGTTTGACCAATTGAAGGGGTCGAGCTGCTTCTCGAAGATAGACTTGAGATCAGGATACCACCAGTTGAGGATTAGGGATGAAGACGTACCGAAGACCGCCTTCCGGACTCATTATGGTCACTGTGAGTTTTTGGTTATGTTGTTCGGTCTGACGAACACACTAGCGACGTTTATGGGTTTGATGAACCGCATCTTTCATCCTTACTTGGACAGTTTTGTGGTGGTATTTGTAGATGATATTCTTATCTACTCACCCACAACGGAGGCGCACGAGGATCACCTACATATTGTTCTACAAACTCTGAGAGAGCATCGCTTGTATGCGAAGTTTGAGAAGTGCGAGTTCTGGACGTTTGAAGTGAGGTTTCTGGGGCACGTAGTATCGACTGACGGAGTATCAGTGGATTCGTCGAAGACTGATGCTGTGATGGGTTGGGAGCGACCGATGAACATCTTTGAGATCTGCAATTTTCTGGGTTTAGCAAGTTACTATCGTCCGTTCGTGAAGGATTTTGCAAGACTTGTAGTGCCGATGATGCGTCTAACATGCAAGGGAGTTGTGTTTGTTTAGAGTGAGTCTTGTGAGTCGGCATTCCAGGAGCTAAAGACGAGGCTGATTAGTGCGCCAGTGTTGATTATCTCAAAGCGAGGCTTCGGGTATACAGTGTACTGTGATGCATCTCATGATGGTCTGGGCTGTGTTCTGATACAGGGAGGTAAGGTTGTAGCCTATGGTTCTCGGCATTTGAAGACACATGAGAAGAACTACCCGACGCACGATCTGGAGTTGGCAGCTGCGGTCTATGCCTTGAAGACATGGCATCACTATCTTTATGGTGAGCACTTCGTGGTTTTTCTCCGATCACAAGAGTTTGAAATACTTGTTTTCACTGAAGGACCTGAACTTGCGCTAACAACGATGGATGGAGTTGTTGGAAGATTATGATTTTAACTTGTAGTACCATCCAGGGAAGGCTAATGTTGTGGCTGATGCACTCAGTAGGAGATCGTATGGGTCATTAGCTTCTGTGGCTATACGCGAATGGCATATGCTTGGAGAGATGGGGGAGTTTGATTTGTGTCTCAGGGAGACAGCGACGGGTGCCACTTTGTTTTCTATAGTTTCACGACCTGTGTTGATAGCACGTGTGTTAGAGATCCAGAAGATGGATCAAGAGGCTCAGATGATATGAGATCGTGTTGCTAGTGGAGAGGATATAACGGGATGGATTGTGAGTTCAGATCAAGGTTTGAGATTGGCTGGGAGGTTATTTATACCAGAGGCATGCCGTGCAGATATATTACGTGAGTGTCATCATTCTTGCTTTGCAGTGCATCCTGGAGGCACGAAGATTTACCATGACCTACGTCGTCAGTTTTGTTGGACAGGAATGAAGAAGGATGTACTTCAGTTTGTTTCATGGTGCCTCACCTATCAGAAGGTAAAGGCGGAACACCAGAAACCGACAGGATTGTTACAGCCATTGCCAATATCAGAGTGGAAGTAGGAGAACATCACGATGGACTATGTGTCGGGACTTCATCGATCACCTGGGGGACATGATGCCGTATGGGTTGTGGTTGATAGGTTGACGAAGTCTGAACACGCTTATAGATCTTCATGTGGATGGATTTGATCACTTTTATACATGCGATGTAGAACTGTTTTGCGGGTTTTAAAATATTTTCCATAGATGTACCGTGACAGTGGATGTGTTGAGTAGGGCTTCCATTGCTCCTCGGTGTAAGTCCGAAAACGTGTACAGAGTAGGTCCCTACGTGCCTTCGGGTTAATCCCCGTGAACGAGGTGGAGGGTGCTTAGTGCCCTAGGCTTGTGAACCCGTAAACTAAGTAGTTTACGTTGTCGTGACTCCGTATAGAATTTATCATTACTTAGCAGACCAATAGTGGTTTTAGAGTAATGGGCAAGAGTCTATAATTGTCACCTTTGTCTGTGTATGGTAGAGTCGGTACATAAGATTTCATTTTATCTTGTTTTCTCCTCGGCAGTGTGGCCCAAGTAGAGTATACTGTGTTTTTACTGCTTTTCCTTAACTGTGGCATGATATCTGTGTGGATGATATGTATAGTTTCAAAGATGGAAAACTTGTGATTTTTTTGAGGAAAACCTTTTTGGCTCCAGTGGTAGAGTCTGTATGCTTATGATTGCATAACATTCTTTACAGCTTTATAGTCTGTTCCTATTGGGTTTCGGCTCACGGTACAGAATTTTATTGAAAATTATTTTTAGGTGATCATTTGGAGTTGACCTAGATGCCCGTGATGGCGGAAGACTTGTTGTAATTTTCCCTGTTTTTGAGACATATACTTTTACATGCAATGCCTGTTTCAGAAGGCGAATTTTGTACGCCTTGAGGCGATATACTTATTCATGTATGAGACTGCATGCTTAGTATTTATGAAAGCTGATCTTTGGGGATTTTTTATTCAAATGTTGTATATTTTGATTTTCAACTACAAATTTTTTTTTTCATAAATGGTGTTATGGTGGGCTTTCACGTAACCCTGGTGTTTGGGTCGTGACAAATTTTATGTACCTTTTTTATTTCTAAACCTACTAAAACTTATTATATTAGTGTATTTATAATTAATTTAGTCTTTTCATGATTTATCATAATTTTGATAGCAATTAAATAAATAAGTGTAGGCTTTTAAGCTAAATTAAACTAGTTTGACTGGAATTGATTTTTTGACTTATTTATTGTATAGAGACTTTAAATAATTATTTGTTTACTTTTGTTGACCTATATTATTATATTATGTTGTACATTACTTGTATAAAAAGTATTAGGCCAAAATAATGCTTAATTTATACATATGTTTTTTATTTTTAAGCTCAAAAAGGCAAAAAATAAATTTTTGGGCACATTCTCCTAGGTGGCCAGCCATGCAAGGGAAATTTTATCATTTTTGTTGTTATTTTGTATTTTATTAATTAATTGTATATAAATATCTGATTTTGGGTGTCCATGTGCCAAATTTTGAATTTTTAGGACCTTTTACTGTATTAGGACAAAATGATCATTTTACCTTAATTATGAGAATCTTTGATTTTTAATTTAATATTTTATGTTATTTACTTAATTTAAGTTGTTTTGAGACTTTTCTGAGTGTTAGGACTTTAGTTCTGAATATTCGGCCTTTTTAGGATTTTTTCGGGTCAAATTAAGGTTTCGGGTTGTGCTAGGGCTTCTTGTATTCATGCAGCGACCTAAGCTCTCATTGTGTATCCATCGCTAATACTAGGGTTTGAGTTGGGTTGTTACAATCTAGGTAGTTACTACTAGAGTCCAGATCATAATGTTACAGTATTTCCACCACTCGTGAGCATCCTCTCTCAACTGGAAAGTAGCAAAAGGAACCTGCATATCATCCTCCACAATCTGTAATGTATCGAGAATTCGGGTCACCAGCTCCAATCATTCGGTAGCCACTGTAGGATCAGGATCCCCAGCAAAGGTAGGAGGATCCATACATCTGAACTCCCGCATCGCCACCGTTGCCCCAACTCGGGCTCTCTCCCTCTTCCCCTAGAGGTTTCAATCAGCTGGCCAATAGAGCTAACCACCACACGCAGCAACCCTACCACGTCAATAGGTCCATAGGGAGCATTTGCATCCCCAGCATTAGGGATAGGCGCATCCCCCCAGCCGAATCCACAGCCACGTCCTCTCCTCGTAGATATCACGTCTATATGAAAGGAAAACAGTACGTAAGATGCAACATATCGCATGAATATAAATGCTAACCACACAGCATACTAACACATAGCCACATAGGTTCATGCTATATAACCCGACATACTGAGGAAAACCAACAAGAGAAATGAGTCCACTTGGATAACCTGCTCAGACTCCTTGCTAAAAAACACGTCGGCCAAATGCATTTCTAACTCGGCTTCCAAGCTTGTTAACCCAAACGCCCAAAGGCAAGAATAATCATTCCTAAGGTTCAACCCCCATGCTCACATATACACAACGTTCACATATATCTCATGCTATCAAAACAGCTACGCACATGCGGTCAAGCTCACGCAATCAACCTCACATGGTGATGCATCCTCTTCCCACAGCTATTAGGTATTTGAACGGAGAGCTCTGATACCATTTTGTCATGCTCCAAACTCTGGCCCACGTGAAACACCCAACAACAGCCATACATAACACTCAACCCGATGTTATACTCTCAAACTAAAGCATACATGCATTTAAAAATATATATATATCACCCTTAGGCTTACAACACGCGGTTCTAACACCGCCAACATGTAAACATACATGGTTTAAAAGAAACAAAAGAAAGATTATAAATCTTCTGCCGCTCCGGCACCTTCGAATCAACCTGCGTGATTGGTACCCGAAAAACATTTCAAAATCCACCCGTGAGCCAAAGCTCAGCAAAAATTAGGCAAACGTGCAATATAAGCTAAACATGCTAGAAAATGTAAAATGTATGTAACGACTCGCCCGAGCCTCAAAACAAGTTTGAAAATAGTTTTATATCACGACTCATAGGAGCCTAGGAAATAGTTTTAAAATAGTTTTGTATACATACAAATATGACAAAGCTTTCCATGTAAAGATCGACTCCTATGAGCCTTGCCTCTCACGAGTTCACTTTCAACACAGATACATACATCGACTCACACGAGCCCCAAAGATAACAGGTATATGTATGCAACATAGGTATGCATATTTATATAAACTCTCGCAAGCCTCAACATCAGTCCTACAGTTCACAGTGACAGACACCCAACACAAGGATTTCTCGAACTCTCACCGAAGGACCTCTGCCCCATCTGTTACCTAGCTAACCAGAGTTAACCTATGCAACACATGCAACTCATGCGACACACGCCACTCACACGATGCAACACATGCATCTCGCCCAACACACCACGTGCAACACACACAACACATGCCTCTTTAAGACCGCCTTTCTGTCCTTCAGATACATGCACATAAATGCATCGTTAGGACCACTTTTTCATCCTTCTGATAACTAGAGTTAACATATATCGAACCCCTTTTTCGTCCCCGTTAACTAGAGCTAACGCTTAATAAATCACTTTTTTGTCCACGGACCACTTTTCTATCCAGAACACATCATACCACCTTTTTGTCCATGAGACATCGAACCACATTTTTGCCCTTCCACATAACCATACACACACAAACACACGTGTTACTGAAACTAGAGTTTTAGGTTCCGCAAGACCACATATCCGTCCTGCAACATGCAAAATAAAAACTAGAGTTTTAAATGTACAAACCATGTAAAACACTACATTTCACATAACGATGCCACATAACCCGTCACGACATCACATGCCACGCAACCCGACATCCACTTGTCTGGATGACACGTCCTCTCACCCGGATAACCAACAACGTAAAAAACCAAAACTTAACCCGAAGGCCAACACCAAACCTCCCATAACACGATTTTTGCAAAAGTTTTCACCAAACCTCGACTTTTTCCTAAAAGCCCATTTTTTTTAAAAGAACGTCGAACCCAACACGTCCCGCACCCAACGATACACTAACCACCACGCACACAATCGTGCACCATCACCCAGCATGAAATGACCAACCCCCTCTCCATGACTTCAGTCGACAGGACCCTATAATCCAATCAACTGAAAAACCACTAGAGGAGAGCAGTCGATTAAGCCCCAAAACCTAATCGACTAAAAGACCACCACACGACCATCAAAACCACCAAAAACCCATACAAGTCCAACTCAGTCGACTAAACCCCCACATCCAGTTGACTAAAAACCCTCTAGAATTTTGTAAAATTCCCCAGAAGACAAGTCAGTCGACTGACCTCCCAAGTCCAGTCGACTGAACTCCCTTTCTGTCGATCAAGTCGACTAAACTGCTCGTTCAGTCGGCTGACCCACGGAAAAAATTGATTTTGAGATACGGGTTCAACCATCCAAACCCCAAAACGAAGCTTTTAAACTCCCTAACAACACCCTCGGACATAACCAAGCCCTCAACTACCATCGAACCTCAAAAAAAATACTCAAAACCCGATTCCATCCAACCAAAATTGACCCAAAACGGTTTAAACCCAAAACCTAACCTTTTAAAACTTAAAATGGGTTTTTCATGCATTTTTAGCAAGTGAAAACGCATATAATTACACGTAGCACCCTTATAAGACACGAGAGTCTAGGATCCTACCTCAGTGAATTAAAAACTTGATGTCTCGATCCACGTGCAAAACTGAGCTTTGCCGAAATAAAATTCTGTCTGGATGAATGCATAGCCCCGGTGCTAATAGCAGGGATCCACTATTTGATCATAAAAAATTGAGCCCTAGGCCCCAAAAAAAGTTAAAGAAAAGGCAGAGAGAAAAAGAAAAAACTTAGTTGAGAAGTTTTGAAAAATACCTTTTGAAATATCTAACGCCAGATATTTATAGGTTTGCCAGAAAATATCTTTTTTTTTTAAATTTCGCATCACAACACCCAACGGCCCCAAGGAACCAACCCTACATGCATATCTAAACCCGATCATGCATAAAAACGCATATAAACATGCAGAAACAAAAACGACGAACACGCATCGAAAAACGCCAAAAAAGAAAATGGGTCAAGGTCTCACATTCATGATTTTGGATGAGTTAGCTGTATGCCTTGAATCAAATTAATGGTTAAGTTGTGTGCCTTAAATGATTTGTGAATGTACCATAACAATGTGATAAATGTGGGCCTCAATTGCTCCTCGATGAAAGCCCAAAAATTTACGCAAATAGGTGCTTTGCTCCATTGGGTTATTCTCTACAAATGAGGTAGTTGCCCCAATGGGAGATGGTTGTTGTTGTGGCAAGCTATAGAACTCATCATTGCCTAGCGGTCCATTGGATCCCCCAAACCTAGGTCAATAGATAAGAGTTTATACTTACTACATTGTCTCTGGTGCAATAATGTCGGTACATGTAAATCATTGTGGTTGTGTAAATTTTTTTTGGTTTGAAAACCTTGTGGAGAACTAAAATAACTCTTGTGGTGTTTTCAAATTGTGAAACGTCGTTGTGTTATTATTCATGGTTTTGAAGAAAATTCATTTTAAATGATTACGTGGTTGAGTTGATCATATAACTGGCAATTACATGATATGCTTTTAATTCATACTAGTCTATTCCTATTGAGCTTCAGCTCACATTGTTGGATTTGAATAATTTCAACTGACCCTGATTATATGGCTTGAGGTGGTGAAGTTCGGAGGGTGATGGAAGATTAGAAAACTTAAAATTTTCTTATTTTTGGTTATTTTGAATCATGTAATCGTTGTAATACGTTTTGTACATGATAGAATATGTTTTGTAAACCTCAAAGTTATAGTTACAATCCATGTATGTTTGTATGAGACGAGAAAAACCTTGGGTGATTCCAATGTTATTTAAACGATTTTCGGTTGGTTTATCGTTTAATTTAAACTCATGCGCCTCAAGGGAGCTTTTGGATCAAATTTTTAGCACTTTTAAAGTTATTCCATTTTGCCTATAAAGTATTGAAAAGCCTAGAATATTTTCTAAGTGTTGGATTTTTAAGGTTTGACTTTTGAAAAATGGTCTAGGTTAGACTGCTCGATGGACCAATCGATCGGTCTATTGTCACGCCCCAAAACTCAGGGTCACGTGAAAATCCACCAAACACCAGTTTTATGAAAATAGGTTTTCATACATTCAAATCCACCTATTAAAATCAAATGAAAACCCAATATGCATCTCTCATGAACAGTAAACAAATAGTTCCAACATGCATACAGTATATCGCCTCGTGGCGTACAAAACCTGCCTTCAGGAACAGGCATACCAAAAGGAAAAACTACAAGAGTCTTTCGCCATCCGTCACCACGGGCACCACAAGATCTACTCAGGATCAAGCTCCATATCATCACCTGAAAATGGTTTTATGCAAAAAATTCCACCCGTGAGCCGAAACCCAATAGAAACAGACTATAAACATGTAAAGCATGATATGCAATCATATGGTGGGAGCTAACTCAACCACAAGTAAAATCATGCATTATAACTAATGCAAACAACAGTTAAAGAAAACTGTAATCAAACCTTATTTTCCACTCGGAACACACAACCGAGGAAAAATAAGCCGGTAAAACAGTATGCTCCACTCGAACCACACAGCCGAGGAGAAAGATAAAAACAGTTTGCGCCACTCGGGTCACACAGCCGAGGAGAAAAGATAACATGAAATCCTATGTACTGACTCTGTCACAAGGGGACAGATATAGCAACCATAGGACCGGTTAGGTAAATGCAAGTTCTACACGAAGCCACCACAACTTAAAAGCTTAGTTTACATGCCCAAAACCTGAGGGAAAAAAACACCCAACCACCTAGTTTACGGGGATTAACCCAAAAAACCAAGGTACCTACTCTGCACATGTTTTTCGACTTCCACCG
>JAUMHN010403232.1:0-15533 GCA_032360265.1 Heliamphora ciliata
CTAACGGAAACCACGTCCGACTTAGGTTGAGGAGTTCCCCCTCGTGTGCTTTGCTTATAGGTTTGATTATGCTAAATTTGTACAGTGGATCTTTGGATCTGGCATATCAAAAGGTTATGCGGTGCGGTTGCGAGGAGAAGAGGATAATTAAATCGGGTTGTCAGTAACCTAATTTATTTTTTGGGATTCCATATCTTAAACGTGGGGAGAATTCAGTGCATTTGATAATTGAAAACTCAAGTCATAATTTGGGTTAGGGCCGGGAGTTCAGTCAGGACCTTTAGTGGAATAAGTTTTGGTTCGTGCGAAAAAAGATCTAACTCGGGGACAAAGTTAGGGATATCCGATTTTCTCGTACGGTTAGCCAGAGCCCTATTCTTCCTCGTGATCCCTCACGTAGCCCATTATACGCACGGATATTTTCTTATCGGTTTATGTAATTATTTAATTTAATTTGAATGTTGGTTTTGCTGCCGGAAACATTCGGGGATTAAATTAAATAATGGAGAGCGGTATTAGAATTTGGCACACCTAGGGACCACTCCCTAGGTGGCCGGCCCTAATAGGGGTTTAGAGGATGTTTTATGGAAAATATATATCTCCTCATTGGTTTTAGGAAAGAGATATATAGTTTTCATGGAAATCTCCTGTGATAGATTAATACATATTACAAGGAGCCAAAGAGATATCCTCAATTTCAAGCCCTAGACACCGCCCCTCTCTCTCTTATGGTGTTTTCCTTTTTCTTTGAGAGAAAGGTGTGAGATAGAAACCAAGAAAAAGAAAAACACGAAGATCCGGATCGGTACCCACTCGCCGGGATCGTCGTGTGCGTTGGGATATACATGAGAAGATCATTGGGTTGTCTCGGATCGGTGTTCTGCATCAAAGAAACTTGTTCAAGTTTCTTAAAGGTATATTTAATCTTAATATATCTGTTCATGGTTATGATTTTTCATGTAAAACGCATGCGCTGTTTTTTACGGTCACAGCGCCGATTCTAAATTATTTCTTCCGCGTTCCAACAGAAGAAGCACAAACCCCAACGCCCGAGATCAAAGATTAACTCTAACTCCGTCAATCCTGAAATTATTCCAAAAATAAAATAGGTCAAGGTCTCACACTTGTCTAGATGCTTTTGTTTTTATAGTTAGCACCCCGTTTAGGCTTAGTTTTTGTTTACTCATTTCGCTACCGAACGCGAGTTTATTTTGAGTTTAAACCTCGACTGACGAGTTATCCGGTTTACACGAGTCCTTTCAGTTCAGAGACTCGGGAATATAGCTTCGTATAGAGAAAAACCTATATGCACTTGGGCCCAATCTTTGAGTGAAAGATTTGGACGTGTAGAGCAGTTGAGGTTATCAATGGCAGACCCAGAATTGACTATGATCGACACGATGAAGTTAATTCTGGAATTACAGCGAACAGTTGAGGGGGTTAACACTGCTGTGACTAATAAAGCTAAATTTCAAACTCAATGCCAAGCGTAGATCCAAGCCTTGCAGACCCAAGTTGTGAATCCCAACATAGTTCTCTCGAATAACGAGGAGAATGGAGTAAGAGACAATATTTGGGATGATAATGTGGAACCCGATGAAGCTCAACCAACGGCAGTGCCACCTGTATGGCCGGGAATTTCAAAAATCCCAGCCACCAAAGAGTCGATCTTGTCTGATAAGGTCGACAAGCTGGAGAAGATTTTGAGGAAGGCTCGTGGGGTTGAAGACTACATGTTAGATGTGGAGGGGCCTTGTTTGTTCCCCGATGCTAAACTCCTCGAGCAGTTTAAGATGCCCAACATAAAAAAATTTGATGGAACCGATGACCCAAGGATCTATTTCAGGATTTATGTAGAGACCCTATCACCTATGGAAATTAGTGATCAGTTGAAGGCGCATCTTTTCCAACGATCTTTGTCCAGAGCTGCCCAAAAGTAGTTTATGACATTTGATGCTGCAAAGACGAGAACTTGGAAGGATATTGCTACTACATTTGTCAACCACTACAAGTATAACATTCAGCTCGATGTCACTACTTAGGAGCTTGGTACTAATAGGCAGGAGGTCAAGAAGTCTTTTATCGAGTTTCTGACCCATTGCAGAGCCAAAGGAATTAAGATGACAAATTGGCCCACTGAGAAGGAGCAAGTAAGGATGGTGGTGAAGAATTTGCAGCCACAATTCTGAAAGTATCTGATTACACAGCCTTTGATGATGCTTGAGTAGGTCTTCGATGCTGGGATACAGATAGAGGATGCACTACAGTCCGAGAATATTGAGAAAAGAGAGTCGAGCCAAAGAATGGTAAGGAAGCCTTATGTCAAGAACCCGAACAATGCCATTAATTTTATGAACTGAAGCTATGAGGTGAACTTGCTGAACTTGAATCTGAACCAGCCTAATCCATCCACCCAGCTAACTACCCAAATCAACCCCGCAACCAGAAGAGAACCATCACCCAACTTACCATACCGTTGACTTCTATTTTAAGCTGTCTGATTGAGAAGGGTCTTCTAAACCCTCTAGAGTCGACCCCGCCATGAAATCCTTTGCCACCCACGTATAATCCGACCTAGTACTGTACCTTCTACCAAAGGTACGGTCATTTAACCAACAACTGCATGAGGCTTCGGCATGAGATCCAAGATTTAATAGATAATAAGGCGATTCCCCCACCTACTGCCGTTTAGAAGCCGAATATAACTATCAATCCTTTGCCAAATCATGCAGCCTAGCAGAATGTGAATGCCGTTGGAGAAGGGATGAAAGATTTTGATCCTACAAAATTTATAGTCTCTGTGACAGAACTGAAGCCCGTTGCAGATTTGCTGTCTGGCCGAGATGTGTTGTTGATCAACGACTTTGTCGAGGAATTGATAAATGATTATTTTGATGACTTCCTGATCTTTGTCATTCATGAGGAAGAAGGTCTTCCCCCTTCCAAAAGCGACGATAAAGAAGATGAAGAAATCAGATAATTATGGAAGGATTTGGCACGCCTTGAGGTGTTAGATGACTTAGAAGAAGGCAAGATAGACAACAAATGGCATATTCTGACTGTTCCGAGCAATGATGCAGTGTGGCATGAAGGGGTATCCTAGTATGGAGAAGCCGACCTGAGTTTTAGAGTTGAAGAGATGAAGAAAGAAGTATCAGAAATAGTAGAGTCATCGAAGGAAAAGAAGGTTGACAGTAAGGGTGGACACGAAGAGAAAACATCATCTAGTGAGGAAATCGAGAAAAAGAAAGAGCAGGAAGAAAAAGCAAAGGATTTACCCCAAGTGTATCTTTTGGGAACTACGGGTTCTGTGTTCGATCCCTTAGTGTATATCGTTCCTCTTCATGAGCTGAAGCCGAGAACTCCCCTACCCGAAGAGCCAGCTTTATGCTCTTTCGATGTGAAAGAAATCTTGTACCAAGAAGAGAACGATCTGTGAAAATTGGAGAAAGTAGAGCAAGAATTTATGGATATCAAGTTAGGGTTGGTATGCTAAAAATCATATTTTTAGTATTTAATTTTATTTTAATAAAATTAATTTTTCTATTTTATGAGAATCTTTATGAGTAATGTATGTGTATCATTTTTTTAATGTTGTACATGGATGTTCAATAATCTGTACAGTATTTAATCTGGTGTGTAAAGTACGGCTTGCACACAAAAGATCAGATTTTAGATTTTTGCAGAATATAAGTTTTATATTCACAGTTTAGATGAAAATAGACATACCATTGATACGACTGTAGTACAGAGTTTTAATAGACCTATCTTGGTTACGAAAAACAGATAATAGCATTGTCTATTGTTCTGACTCTCTGTGCTAGTACGCTTTGTGTGTATTGAACGGGACACATTGGGGTAATTAATTTTATACTGATTATATAAATCAATTCACACTTCAAAGTTATTATGAATAGTGCTTATTCTATTAATTCTGAAATAATTATTAATTTACATATATTTAATATTCGTTCTTTTGATTCATTAGAGAGTGCGATCTTATATGGGTCTATATTCCCGATGAGTTGGATAGCGGTATTATTTATATGGCGAATATTAATTATTGACGAAATCTACGTCCCAAAAGATCGAGATTGACGATACCCCCTTAAGGAAGTTTATAAGTTTTGACCGGACCAAACCCTACAGGTGAATTTGATTTTTCGACAGTCAAATAAGTTAAGTAGGAGGGTTTAAGAAATTTCAATATGCCGATTAAATTAAATTGTTAGTAATTAAATTTAATTGGAGGGTATCCAAAATTTTAACGTGGGGAGAAATGATAATCATTTAATAACAGGAGCTCAATGCAAGATGGTCTTGAGATTATAGGTCAGAGTGCAATTATAATTCTTTAGTGGTGTGAACTGTAATTCAGTATTTTATAAAAATTGCAAAAATCGCTGCTAGTTTTTCATAATTGCAGATACCGCTACGAGGTTTGTTAATTGAGAAAATCACTGATGGGTGTCTGTGTTCCACTAAAAGTTTTACTCATAATTACTCTACAGGTACCTACTGTAACCTTATAAATATACAGGTAGGCTGAACTAGTTTTATAACTTGTCTTCAAGACTAAAACTATTCAAGTTCTATCGGTACGAGTTCTTGATAGATTTTAGCCCATACAACATTTAAGAATCGCATAAGGGAATACAGTAAAAGGTCAGACGGGAGTTTCAACTCGGAATAAAAGACGTAGTTGAAGATTTAACCGGTAAAATGTATTCTTCTAAATTAATTTTGGTTGCACGAATTTTAATTTTGACCGTTCGACGTCAAAAGTTTTATCTGGAACCCGTTTCGGTATTTGTCCGTCCAGTTATTTTTGTACCAAAAATCGTTTGCAAAAATAATGATTTTTGGAGTTTTGCCTCCAACAATTGGTAACAGAGCCGATTTGATTTTTTTTATGGTTATCGGGGCCGGGTAGTTTTAGAACTGTGTTAACTTAATTTTATAGGCGTTTTAATCTCAATTTTGTGATCGTTATTTATTCATATTTGATTGAATACATGGATGATAATTTTTTAATTTTTTAAATCACGGGGGATGACAATGATATATTGATTGTGAGTCTTTAGAACATAGGATCGATGTCATAGCTAGTTATTTGTTTTAAATATATGTTTAGATTATTTAAGAATAAGCTGAATATCTAAGAACACAAACAACAGGTGACGGCACCAGCGGTAGTTTAGGGAGTTACGGGCCACGGATCGCGGTAGTTTTTTCATGATTTTTTGAATATTTTTTTAATATATTTTTCTACACTTTTTAGTCTTAAAAATTGTATTAAAACATGTCTCGAAAATAGAAAAGAAACTGCATAAAAATAGCCTTGCCAGCGGCACCACCGGCGGCGGTTTTGGGCCATTTTCGATTATTTTTTTAAAAAATTTTGAGACTGGTTTTGAACAGGATTTTTGGCATAAAAAAGAAGTAAAATATCATTGGAAAACAGTCCAAAAGTGGGAAAAAAAAAAACCAGGCTAAACAGTGCACAAAATAGGCAGTTTCTGGCAGCACGGCGGCGGTGCTCTTTGGGGGCTGTTTTTGGGCCTTTTCGTATTATTTTTGAGGCGTTCTTTGAAGCATCATGTGGATGGATATTTGAGTTAATTTTTTTTAAAAATGGACATAAAAATACCAACGAAAAAAGCCCAAGTAGGGGCTGTTTGGGGCGGCGGCGCAGCTACTAGCGGTAGCAACTGTTGGGCAATTTTTCGGGTAGTTTTCGAGTAGTTTTTTTAACAGAAAAATACTAATTTTTGAGGGCTATTCTTCAGTATAAAAAGCGTCGAAAACAGAGTAACGAGGCAGCGGCAAAAGCTACCTAAAGTGGGCGGCTCAAGGTGACACCTACGGTGGATGGTGACCGGCGGTGGTTCGACTATTCTCCGAGGATGTTTTGATCGATTTTTGATATATTTGAAGATCATGATATGATATATGAATATATCAAACTGTATCAAGGAAGCCTGATCTAATCAGAATATAGCAAACTGACAAGAAAAAAAATTATTACATCTTATCCTTTATAAGAGACTGAAGCGTTTCAGCGTTTAACTTTGATCATAAAATCAGGATATATACATATCGTGCTTATATATATATGAACTGCGTGGATGTATATATGTTTTATTTTCTCCTGTTAATTAAATTAATTTAAAAATTTTAATTAAAATATTTTGTAATAGAAAATAAAATTAAGTGTTTTTAATTAATTGATTTTAATTAAATGAAATTTTTTTAGATATTTTGTTTTTTTACAAAATATCACGTTTAAGATGATTTTTTTATAAAATCAAATATTTTAAAAAAACATAGGAATTAATTTTAAATTTTAAATTTTAAATTAATTAAATAAAAAAATATTTAATCAAAATAAATTATTATTTTTTTAAAAAATATGGAACGAAAAATAAAATAAATAAATGCATTTAATTAATTCCTTAGCTAAAAATGAAAGGAAAATTTGTTCATTTTTTAAATTTTATTTGTTACGTTTTTAAACACGAAAAAATGATTTGACAAATCAAAATCTTTAGAATCATGTATACGGGAGGATGCTTGATACTTTTAAATCATGTGATTTTCAAAATTAATAAATTTATTTTAATTAAACGAATTTTTATAATTCTCAAAAATATTTTAAAAATCTAAGTGGGAGAAGAAATTTATTCACAAATAAATCATGCGGTCTCCATCACTGGTTTGTACACGATGCAATTAAATCCTGCGTGTTGATAGTATGGCCTTATTTCCCATCGGACAGATTAATTACGGTATCGTCAATACAAATCTCCTTTAGAAATAATTTTGAGTAATTGTTAGTGTGAATCACTTCTCCATCTGAAGGGTTTATTGTGAAACCATTGATTTGAGATTAGGTGATGGTTAACACTTAACTATATATAATAGTATTCTCTTCATTTGAATCACTGCTATTATATACTGAATCAAAATTATGTCAGTTATTTAATTTTATTTGGCAGTATCAGTTGCATAGATAGTAAAATTAATAAGAATTGGCCTGTCTGGTCATAGGATGGATAGTAGACGTCCTCCTATCAAGACATGCTATTCACAGGATACTAGGCTGCTGGCGAATTTTTTTTAAAATGTTAGAGGAAATCAAATTAAAATAAATTCAAAGTATTACTCGTCATAATTAACGGTGTTTTTTAAATATGTGATTTTGATAAATAAAATGGCTTTCAATTCACTCATGGTTATACTCAAACAAAATAAACTAATGGGATTAAATTTTGTTGACTAAAAAAGTAATTTGGATATAGTTTTAACAACCAATGGTATTCCTTCAATACCAGAAAATGTGTTTGTTTCAGAAAAAGATTCAAAAATAGGGAGACATGGTTTTCAAGATAGTTAGTGGGCCACGAACTGGTATGAAAAAGCCGAAAGGCAGATGCTTTCACTACAACCAGATAAGGCACTGAAAAAAGCTATGTCCTGTATTTCTAAGAGAGCAAAACAAATAGGGTAATTTCTATTCACAATTTGTGAAAACATGTTTAGTAGTGTTATCTATCGAAATCTGGTGTGTAGATACATGAGCTACTAATGATGTCTGCAATTTATTGTAGGGGTTCAATGAAACCTAATAACTTAGTGATAGGGAGATTTACCTGCATATGGGCAATAATACAAAGGTAACAGTAATAGTAGTGGGAGATGTCACTCTCAATTTTAGTAGAGATCGAATTTTAATTTTGAGAAATTGTCTTTATATACCCTCCATTAGAAGGAACTTAGTTTTCGTTTCTAGATTGGTTAAAGACGGATATGTTGTTTATTTTAATAACTCTGTGATTATTAATAATAATAAATAGGATAACTGTTTTGGTACATTAGTAGATGATCTTTTTGTTATTACTCCAATCTCTCTTACACTGCAACTAAATGAAATGAATAACACATGTAATTTACCATATAAGAGAAATTTTTTTTTAATAAACCAAACAATTTTTTAGCACTTACGCTTGGGTCATATTAATCTAAAATAGATAAATAGACTAGTAGTAGATGGAGCTTTGAGTTCATTGGAAGTAGAGGCACTTCTAGTCTATGAATCATGCTTGGAGGGTAAGATGATCAAGAAGCCCTTTTTGGCTAAAGGCTATAGAGTTAAAGAACAGTTGGAGCTGATTCATTCTGATGTGTGTGGTCCTATGACAATCCGGACTAGAGGTGGCTTCGAGTACTTTGTCAGTTTCATTGATGACTACTCAAGGTATGGATACATTTACCTGATACACCGTAAGTCTGAATGCTTTCAAAAATTCAAAAAATTCAAGTTGGAGGAGGAAAAACGTCTAGCTAAAAGTATCAAATCACTACGATCTGACTGTGGTGGAGAATACCTCTTTGGAGAGTTTAAAAATTACCTATCATCATAAGGGATTATATCCCAGTTGATTGTACCTGACACTCCGCAATAGAATGGTGTAGTAGAAAGAATGAATAAGACTCTTATGGAGATGGTAAGGTCCATGATGAGTTATTCAGGATTACCTGATTCATTTTAGGGACTTGCTATAGAGATAGCGGCTTACATTTTGAATTTAGTACCTTCTAAGTCAGTACCATCTACTCTCACAGAATTGTAGACTAGGCATAAGCCTAGTCTGAAACACATTCAGATTTGGGAGTGTCCAACACATGTGCTGAAAGAGAACGTAGGTAAGTTGGAACCGAAGATAGAAGTTTATATCTTTGTGGGGTATCCCAGGAGAACGAAGGGTGGTCTGTTTTATAATCCTAAGGATCAAAAAGTCATTGTTAGCACCAATGCCCGATTTTTGAAAGAGAATTATATTATGGATCACAGGCCCAAAAGTAACATTGTTCTGAAAGAACTGAGAGAAAATACCAGTAAAATGGAAGAGAAGCCACAAGTTACTGATATTCTATTACCTCGTCGTAGTGGGAGAATTATCAAGACAGGTACAAATCAAGAACATGTGTTGATGCACAGGGTTCAGATTCTGCATAGCGTGTTACTACTAATACAAAGACATAGGTAATGCCTTGTCGTAGTGAGAAGGTTGTTCATCAATCTAATCAGTATATGTTCTTGGGAGAGTCTTTCGATAAGATCCCGATCGAACTAGATACCGAGTTCTGTAACTATAATGAAGCACTTCAGGATAAAGATACAGATCTTTGGCAAAGGGATATGAATTTAGAGATGGAATCTATGTATTCTAATCAGGTCTGAGAACTTCAAGAACCACGCAAATGGATAAAATCCATTAGATGCGAGTGGATCTACAAGAGGAAGAGAGGAGCAGACGGAAAGGTTGAAACCTTCAAAGCTAGGCTTGTTGCTAAAGGGTACACTCAGCAAGAAGGGATCGATTATGAAAAAACTTTTTTATCGGTAGCCATGCTTAAATCTATCCGAATTATTTTATCTATTGTTGCTTATTTTGATTACAAAATTTGACAAATGGATATCAAGACAACTTTTCTTAACGAAAGTCTTGACGAGTGTATCTATATGATACAACCAGACGGATTCATCGCAAAGGGCCAGGAACACATGTTGTTTAAGCTTAAGAGATCCATTTATGGATTTAAGTAGGCATTAAGGTCTTGGAACACTCGATTTGATTAAGCCATAAATTCTTATGGTTTTGATCAGAGTCTGGATGATTCTTGTGTGTACAAAAAGTGTGACGGAAGCGTAG
Organism: Heliamphora ciliata; assembly: GCA_032360265.1. NCBI lineage: Eukaryota > Viridiplantae > Streptophyta > Magnoliopsida > Ericales > Sarraceniaceae > Heliamphora > Heliamphora ciliata. Next base: position 9,717 of record JAUMHN010403232.1, read on the forward strand.
TGATCTTCCTAGTACTTTATGCAGACGATATCTTACTTATCGAGAATAATGTGGGGGCATTATCTACGGTTAAAGTATGGTTATCTAGGCAGTTCGATATGAAGGACTTGAGAGATGCCAGTCACATTATTGGGATCAAGTTTATGCAAGATCAAAAATAAATAATATTGGGCTTATCACAAGCAAAGTATATGAATGATATCCATGCTCGTTTTAGCATGTAAGACTCTAAGAAAGAGTTTCTCCCTTTTAGGTATGAAATCACTCTATCTAAGGATCAGTGTCCTAAGATACCTGAAGAAATAGAGAAGATGAAGGCTGTTCTATATTCTTCGACAGTAGAAAGGCTCGTGTATGCTATGATTTGCACTAGACTCGACATTTGCTTTGCCGTTGTCATGGTTAGTAGATATCAGTCTAACCCAGGACAGGAGCATTGGACTGCGGTAAAGAATATAATCATGTACCTAAAAAGGACTAAGGATTATATGTCGATTTGTCAAGTAGACAGTATAATACCTTTGGGGTACACAGACTTAGATTTCTAGTCTTACAAGAATTCCCATAAGTCTACCTCAGGATATATGTTTACCTTATAAGGTGGAGCTATAAGTTAAAGGAGTATCAAGCAGTCCTGCATTGCTGATTCCACCATGGAGGCCGAGTACGTGGCAGCTTCTGAAGCAGCCAAGGAGACAGTGTGGCTCAGGAACTTCCTGTTAGATTTAGAGGTGGTCCCTTCAGTTCAGTCGGCTATTACACTTTATTGTGACAATAACGGAGCGGTTGCAAATTCGAAAGAGCCAAGGGTCCACAAGAAATAAAAGCACATTAAGTGTAAGTATCAACTGATATGAGAAATTGTATAGAGAGGTGATGTTGCTGTGATCAAAATTGCATCAGAAAATAACCTTACAGATCCTGTTACAAAGAGCTTACCAGCAAAGACTTTTGATAATCATGTAGAGAGTATGAGAGTTAGATGTATGTCAGTATAGTTTTGAGTATAAGTGGGAGATTGTTAGGGTTGATATACTAAAAATCATAATTTTAGTATTTAATTTTATTTTAATAAAATTAATTTTTTTATTTTATGAGAATCTTTGTGAGACCCTGACCTAGTTTATTTTGAGAATAATTTAAGTGTTGATGGAATTTGAGTTAACCTTTGATGTCGGTATGTTGGGATTTTATTTCTTCGGAATAGAACAACATGTGCATATGAGTTTTACGCTTGTTCGGGTTTGAAAGAGGTTTGCTTGGCAAGTGTTTAGGCTATAAAACCTGTTCTGTAGCAGAAAACAGTTTGAGAAAATTCCAATGAGAATTTTAGTCGACTGAATGGGTGAGTTCAGTCGACTGAGTGGGGTTTTTGGTGGGTCAGTCGACTAACAGAGAGGGTCCAGTCGACTGGACTTGAGGCGGTGAGATATTTTGACTTTCCAGATGGTTTTTCAGTCGACTAGATTGGGGGTCCAATCGACTAACCTGTGATATTTTGCGCGTGGCTTATAAAATCAGTGTTTGGAGATATTTTGAGATATTTTGGGATATTTTCATCTCAGATTTGGTTTTTTCTCTGCCTTCTCTCTAGATTTTGATGGGCCTGGGGCTCGATTTTCAGTGATTAGACAGCGAATCCTTACTATTGGTGCTGGGGGCTTCGCATATATCTGGACAGAATTCTGTTTCGTCGAGGTTTGATTTTTCAGGAGTCGAGTTTTGACCCAATGAGGTAGGATTTTAGACCCTATTACTGTATAAGGGTGTTGTATGTAATTATATGTATTTTTACCGGTAAAAAATACATGAAATGTCATATATATGTTTAAACCTTAGTTTTTCGGGTAAAAAGCATGTTTTTCACTTTTCTTGGTTCGTTGCATTATATGACTTTTGGTTGGATGGTTTTCAAAGGATTTTCTTAAAAACGGTGGAAGATGGTGGTTTTTGTTGGAAAACGATAGTTTTGATTAAAATCTCAACATTTTATGTTTTGGAGGTTTGGAGCTCACCTTCGGGGTTGAGTCTCAGGTTTTGAAACATTTTATTGAAAATAGAAAAAAATATTTTGAAAATGTTTTGTTGATCTCCATGTTGATGGATGGATCTATATACATATATAATGTATATTTGTGAAATATTTTGTAGTTAACGTTACAGTTCGATTTTTAGAAAATTATCTAGATGTACCGGAATGACGTGTATTTGGCACGAGCTGCTCTCGGTGTAAGTCCGAAAACTTGCGCAGCGTAGATACTTAGGTCCTTCGGGATAGTCCCTGTAAATTGAGGCGGTTGGGTGCTTAGTTCCCTTGGGTTGTCGCCCGTAAATTAAGTGGATCGTTGTGGTGCTCCGTATAGAACTTGTCATTACCTAGCAGGCCTTAAGTAATTCAGGACTAGGGTAATGGACATTAGTCTATAGTTGCTACCTTTGTCTGTGTGACAGAGTCGGTACATAGGATCATATTTTTCTTCTTTTTCCACGATGGTACATTCCGTGAGGGAAAAAGGTTTTGGTTATTGTTTTTTCTTAACTGTGGAAAATATCTTTTATCTTTTCTCGGTGTGTGATCTGAGTGGAAAAATAACGTTTTGCTTACTATTTTTCTTCAACTCTAAAATGTGATTTTGCATTGTTCAAATGCTTGGTTGTGAGGGAAAAACTATTTTGGGAGTCTGATGGAAAAATTTGGGATTTTATGATATAAAACCTTTTGGCTCTGTGGTCGAGTTAGTTCCCACTATATGATATGCATGGTTTTGAAGATGAAAATATGGAGTTTTATGAAGTAAAACCAATTTGAAGCTTGTGTTGGCCTGATGGAAAATTTGAGATTTTGGGTTGGAAAAACCTCTTTGGCTTCTGTGGTTGAGCCTGTATGCTTGTGATTGCATAACCTGCTTTACAGTTTTATCATCTGTTTCTATTGGGATTCGGTTCATGGTGTGGAATTTTGCTGTAAAATCTTTTTCAAGTAAGCGTGGTCCGGTAGGTTGACCCGGTGGTGCGTGGTCCGGTATATGTTTCATGTTTATTTGTAACATGTTGTAAATAGTATATTATGACTATGGATGTATGCATGTTCTAATCTTTTCGAGAGAACCTTGGGTTGGTTGTTGTTTTTGTTGTTGGGATCAACAATTTACAAATGGAATTTTCAAATGGTTTTTGCTTCACATAAACTTTTGTGCTTCGAGGTAAATTTTGAAACGGTCTAAGCTTCTTTTGAAACGAAAAGATTTTTTTTTATTCAAAACACGTATCTTGTTTTTAAAGGCTTAGCTTGGGAGGCTGTAATCATAGTCTTTAGGCTTCTCTTTTAAATTAATAAACCATCGGTAGTACATTTTTACAAAGGTTTTGGCCTTATTTGGTCTTCTGGTTTTAAATCCCTTTTGTTTGGGCGGTTTGGTGGTTGTTGCGTGGCTTTTCGCATGACCTAGAGTTTGGGGCGTGACAATCTTTATGAGCAATGTATGTGTATTATTTCTTTAATGTTATGCATGAATGTCCAATGTTCTGTATAATATTTAATCTGGAATGTAAACTACAGTTTGCACACAGAAGATCAAATTTTAGGTTTTTGCAGAATAGAAGTTTTATGTTCACACTTTACATGAAAATAGACATACCATCAGTAGGACTGTAGCACAGAATTTTAATAAGCCTGTCTGTGCTAGTACAATTTGTGTATATTGAACATGACACATTGAGGTAATTAATTTTATACTGACTATATAAATTAATTTACACCATAAGGTTATTATGACTAGTTCTTATGCTCTTAATTCTAAAATAATTATTGATTTGTGTATATTTAATATTCATTGTTTTGATTTATTAGAGGGTGCGATCTTATATGGGTCTATATTCCCGGTGAGTTGAATAACAGTATTATTTATATAGTGAATATTAATTATTGACGGAATCTGCGTCCCGAAAGATCAGGATTGACGATACCCTATTCAGGAATTTTATAAGTTTTGATTGAGCTAAATCCTGCAGGTGGATTTGATTATCTGACGGTCAAATAAGTGAGGTGGAAGGACTTAAGAAATTTCAAGATGCAGATTAAATTAAATTGTTAGTAATTAAATTTAATTGGCGGGTATCAGAAATCTTAACGTGGGAAGAAATGATAAGCATTTAATAACCGGAGCTCAATACAAGATGGTATTGAGATTATGTGTCAGAGAGCAATTATAGTTCTTTAGTAGTGTGAACTATAATTTAGTGTTTTATGAAAATTGCAAAAATCGCTGCTAATTTTCCATAATTGCGGATATTGCTATAGGTTTGCTTAATTGCGAAAACTGTTGATGGGTGTCTGTATTTCACTGGATGTCTTACTCATAATTATTTACAGATCCCTACTGTAGTCAATGACGGTAAGACGACGACTGCAATGAGGTGAAAAAATTTCTCAAAGATTGGTGCACGCAGTGGCGCGCAACAGTAATTTTGGTACTTTGGTGATTTTTTCGAGGCACTTCGACTTCGAGTTTTGACGCGATTTTTTGCGGAGATTTGGTTTGGGATGTTAGCTAGCTCCAGTAATTTTTTGGGATACTTTCGGGTCTTGGAAGGCGGTCAAACAGCGGCTAGAAAAAGGCGGCGCATGGCTGCCAAACACAGTAATTTTTTTGGCACTGTTAAGGGGCTGTTTGGACTTCTTTTTTTGGCTTTTTCTGGTGTTCCAGCGGTGGTCCGGGGCTGTGACGGTAGTCCGGAGGCTGAGGAGAAGGTTGGGTATTTGATGGCTCGTTTTGGGTTCCAAAACCCTAAACGTTTAATTTTTAATCCGAGACCGTCAGATTAAAAGATTAAACGGATGGACCGGATCGTAACGACTTCATATTTATTTATTTATTTTGTCGTTGGTTAATTATTTATTTATTTATTTTATTTAATTGCGTGGATGGATTTTATTTTTTTATTTTTCCTTTTATGCATGATTTTAATTATCGGAAGTATATTAGAAAAAATAATTTTATAAAATAAATAATCGTAGCAATTTTTTAAAACGAGAAAATAAATAGATAATTATTTATTTAATTTTTGTGATAAAATTAATTAAGGTTTTTTAACCCAGGAAATTAATTTCTTTCGCAAAATTAAATAAGAAAACTTTTTGTTTTTTTTTAATTAAACAAGAAATATTTTAATTGAATAAAATCGGAATTATTTTAATCAGGAATTAAAATATGTTTAATTGTTTAAAATGAACAAAAAGGTAAACCCTCGTTTTTCTTAAAATATTAAGTGGGAGAAGGGTTTAGTCAAAGATAAATCCTACGGTCTTTATTACACGTTCGTAGGAGATGTGGTTATAGCTCGCGTGCCGGCTTCGACTTTCGGTCTCCCTAAGAAGGGGCTATAATTATGGTATCTCTGGTACGATTTTTTGAGAAAAGTAAATTTGAAAATAGTGCAAATTAGGTCTCGTTCTCACCGGGCCCGGGGCTTTGACACGGGATTTTTCAAATTTAGAGTAATGGTTATATACTTAACCCGTGAATAAAAATATCCTCCCTAAGGAGTCACTGTTTTTATTTGTGTGGTCCAAAATTTATTGGCTGTTTAATTTAATGGAATGTCCTATATTAAGGAATAGAAAACTTGGTAGTTCTTTGTTCGTTGATTGTTAGACGTCCACACTACGTGTCCTATCAATTGATGTGACTCTGGGCCGATGATTTTTTATTATGATATTTGGTTCCGAAAGTAAATTAACAGACTGGCATGTCTGTCCGGACGGGTGTTGATTAGTAGACGTCCACACTACGTGGCCTGCTTAATCACGAAGGATTC
>JAUMHN010403242.1:0-15533 GCA_032360265.1 Heliamphora ciliata
TCAAATTAAAAAACTCTTGGGCTAACACTCATGTACAAGAAAATCAAATTGGATATTAGATTCTGGATGTTCGTTTCATATGTGTGCAGTCAAAGAATATTTTGATATGTATCGGTCATGCGATAGAGGTACGATTAAGATAGCTAACAGTGCAGCGAGCTAAGTTGTCAACATAAGGACAGTGTGATTTTGTAGGCTTGACGGGACCATTTTGATCTTGGCTGGGGCTAGACATGTGTTGAATCTAACGAAGAATTTAATTTCTCTAGGGATGTTGGATTCAAGAGGCTGCAAGTTCTCATCCGGAGGTGAAGTTCTTTGGTTTTGAAGAGAAATAAGGATGTACTGTAGGGATATATAATTGATAACCTCTATAGGCTCGTGGAGAGTATTACGACAGGTAGAGCTACTTCCAGATATCAGAAGAGTAGTATAACTAAACGACGTATACAGATAAATGTAAGAGTGATTAGGGTGAATAACAGTTGCGGAGAGGCACACGCAATAGACGCATGGGGATACAAAAGCGATGGGGTAGTACATGTGCATAGGTGAGCAAATCAGATGGTGTACAGAATGTCAACAAGATGCGAGAGAAATAGTTGTTGGATGCTCACAGGAAAGCTTCAAGCAACAAGACTAATAATGTAACGCCCTGAATTCGTAACCATGGAAACCCCAACGTTTCACAAGAGAAAACCTAAAAAGAAAAGCATTTTAATAAAATTTAACCATGATTTAAAGTAAAAAGGATACACAAAAGAAGGTTTAAAACCTTAAACAAACACCCATTTGGAAAACAGGTTTTTAAATAAAAAGGTACAAAAATCGCCCAACAAGGCAGACCGCTCAATCGGTCAAAAGACCGTTCGAGCGGTCTCTTTGCAGTTGTAGTATTTTTTACTTGCAAAAGAGAAATCGAAAATGCACATGACCGCTTGATAGACCGCTCGAGCGGTCCATCTCTGGACAGCTTTTTCAATTTTGTTCTCAAAAACTTAATTTCCTACATCAAAACACTCGTAAAAGTACGCATTTCATGCTATCCATTCTATAAGTATAAGAGTAAAATAGTATGAAAAACATCTCCAACACTCCCCAAACCGTAAGAATCCATCATCCCTTCATTATACATCCCTTAAAACAATAACCAAGTCCTTCCATACATGCAAAATATGAGTTTATGGCCTCATGGCCTTACAACAAGGATCACACCTACCCGATTACAATTATAGCAAAGTATTTAAAAGAATAATATTTAAAAACGTTGAACTCTCAAAAGGTGATACAAGGCATATAATTCTCTCAAATACTCTAACAAAACAAGAGACCATGTGACACTTCCCTTAATCTGTATCCATCATTCCGCTATCACCTGAAATGTTGTTAAACAACATGAGCCGTGACTTGTAAAAAAAAAACTAATAATGAACATGAGCATGACATGTAAGGATGCATATGCGATATGCAACACATAGTTTCATCACAAACCAAACCCATTTTTCCTTCTAAAATCTCATTCACATATTCAGTTTTTCTTATACAAGGTAAACCACTATCTCACACAACTCACACACACACACATTATCCACAATTTCTCATATCTCAACCAACTCGTGGTTCATAATCTAGGAGCCGACGCTAGACGAGTGTATAGACCCAAGTCGTGTACCGAGCCACGCAAGACCTGCTAAGTAACAGTGCGTTCTATAACTTGCCTCGACTAACACCTTGTTCTCGGTTATTAGCCGAAGGATAGGTCACTCAATCTGCGTAGTTTTTCAGTCTTTCACTAAAAAGCTATTCATACCCATCTTAAACGATCCTTAGATCCAAATCGTTCCTTTTTATTTCGTCAAACAATATGCCAAACACGAGTCCAATCTAAGAATAGTTCCTATCACCAACACCCAATACGCATAGGATTAATAACAATTACCCATGTTCACAACACCATCACATTCATATATCCCGATTTTAATTGGCTTAAACCCCAAGTATTCATTTCATCATTTCATTTACCCTCAATTTTATGGTGTTTATACAAGTCAATAGGTTCCCACAACCTCAAATTTTCCAAATCATTCATTAATTTCATCATTTGGACCATTAACCCAAAACCCCCCAATTTTCATAGGTTTTACCCAACTCAAACCCTACTTTTCAAATTTCAAAAAGTAGTAAGTCTCCAACAAATACCCCATGATAGATTTATCACAAATCAATCATAAACCCAAGATTTAACATGCTTGAACTTCAAACTCTAGTCTAGGGTTCCAAAAATACAAACCTCATGCTCTCATGTATATATAATCAAATATACAACTCATGTTAAGAAAATATTCAAGAGTAGTCATAGATCCTACCTCTTAGGTGTTAAAATAACAAGATCCAAACTCCTACCAACCAAAACACCAACCGAACGCTGAAAATGGAGATCTTGACGCTTAGAACGAACCTTCAACGCTTGACAACCAAGGAGAGAGCAAGGGATGATCTCCAAGGTTCCTCCGTCATCATCTTTCGTCACTTCTCGAGCCACCACACTTGTCTCTTGATGAGTTTTCAATCTGATTGTTGAAGATTTAAAAGTAACTGAATGATTCCCCCAAGCCTTGTATTTATAGAGATGATCCACGCCCCTTGTTTCAGTGTTTCAATCAAATTCTGACTGTCCCGTTCCGTCCAGACGCTTCTCGTTCCGTCCGAACGCTTTTTCAACAGTAGCTTTTTCGTTCGGACACCTATATTTCCGTCCAGATGCAAATCATTCTGATCAATTTTCGTTCAGAGGCCCATATTTTGGTCCGGACGAAACTTTGCAAAAACGCGACTACGTTGTTATTCCAAATTCAAACGACCATAACTCCCTCATCCAAACTTCAAATTGGGTCATTCTTGTGTTCAAATTGAAACCCCAAAAGTCTACTTTCCTATGGTTCTAGCCTCATATCAAAATTATTTTTTTACAAAAAGGTATAACCAAAATAGTGAAGGTATGTCAATTTTTTTCACTCATTTTTTGCATATTTTTTGCCAAACTTCCTTTGAAACTTTATTTTCTTCATAGTTGAACTTTTTTACCAAGTTTCTTGAACTTTGAGGTATTACCACTCATGGTGCCGGGTCTTCGGGTCCCGAGATCTAATCGGAACAACATTGTTTTGATACTTTTGGCTTCCACGTTGAAATTGTTAACCTTTAACAGTTTTTGATCTATTTTAGACCATTTTTTCACCATCTTACTTCTTCCAATGCTAACATTGAAATACTATTAAATCATATAAGTAAACACATAATCGAGACTTAATGAAGCATATTTTGTAGGATTTGATCGGTACTTTTACGAATCGATCATGGTCCCTCGTTAGAAGGCACACCAAAGAAAAGAAACTTACATAGAAATTCAATTTTGGTCCGACACCCCAAGGCTCGCTCAATTTGTCCACAATAATTATATTCGTGCATAGTTAGACATATAATTATTATCCATAACCATTATCATGATCACATTTTAACTCATATGATTTAATTAAACGTTTCAAAATTAAAAGATGTGACGGACATATGTACACCTCGACAAAAGCGAGTCTCATTTGATCTTGATTTGGTTAGTGGCGGTGATCTCCAGTTGTGTACACAAAGGGGAAGAGATGTGGCCACATTCTTCTACAAAGTAGTGAGTTTTGTGGGGGCATCCGGATTGGGGTGCAGGCACCTCGGTATAGAAGTGCGGGTCATGCTGGTTGGGTGTGACAATTCGACAACGATGATAGAATCGAAATCAACGCTGGTTATCTTTAGGGTGATTTACAAAATTCAAACCAATGTAGAGATAGACCAAATAATATAATAAAATATGGGCCCGATAGAATACAGAACACTTAGCCCAATACGTTTTTTCTTAAAAAATAGTTTTTTATTTAAGAAATTAGTTTTAACCAACTGTTTGGTATTTTATAAAAATCTACTTACTTCTCTTATACTTTTTGAATAAAAAAATTATTTTCATTCTAAATAATTAAACATTTTATAAATAAAATAACTATAAAGTAAGGGATGATGGACCGAACTGTTAAAATAATAAAGTAAAGGAGGGCAACTAACAGTCAATTGACGAATGAACCAAACTGTTACATAAATAATAAAGTAATGGGATAATAGTATTTCAAATAATAAAGGAGTATCAGTGTTATTACACTTAAATACAAGGGATATAGATGTAATTTATTCAAAAATTAATTCTATTCCCAAAATGTAAAAAGGCACAGAAATTATTCTAAACACTATAATTTAAAAGCAAAAAATAAAAGCATAGACATTTTAACCCAAAAAAAATGCTTGAAAGAAATTATCTCAAATAATCTAACCTCTCTCTCTCTCTCTCTCTCTCTCTCTCTCTCTCTCTTTTCTCTCTCTTCTTAAAGCTAAACCTCTAAAAAGCCAAACTTGAAACAAATTAATAATTTTTGTTGCTTTTTTTCTATTTGTTTTGTATTTTGATAAAATATTTTACTTTGTAAATTCATCTAAATTACTATAATCTAAAAAAATAATAAAGTTGATTTTTTTGTACCCAAGACGAAAATATCTTTTTGCTAAATAAATAATTTTTTGTTTTTAATATTTTTACATATTCTTGTTAAAAATACTTCAATTGTTTGATTTCTTTTATTTATAAGAATTCACAAAGTACAAAAATTGTTGGAAATTAAGTGGGTTTTGAATTTGGTGGGACACGATTTTTATCTAATTTTGAAGTTAAACAACTTTGGATGAGATTAATATTTTTTGATGAATTCAAGTCCAAATATGTTCCTCCTAATGAGTAAATTAGTTATAAATTTTGTAATTTTTAAAACTGTTAACGGATGAATGAAAAATTAACACCAAAAGTGTACCATTAAAATTAGCAAAAGTTGATAACTTATACTTAATCCCACATTATTGGGAGAAGGGTTGTTAACTGGCTTTTATAAGCCAACCTTAATCTAATGGGTGTGTCCCTCAAGGGTACTCAATTTTGTGAATGGGGGAAGATGTACCCAATGGTGGGTTCAACCCAAACTCCATACGCACGCCACCACTGTCACTGCCCGATCGGCTATGCCGAACTGAGCTGTGAGTCAAGTCAACCCTTATCTTTTTACAAAAAAATTATTTATTTAAATTTTTGAATTTAAAAAATTTTAATTATTTAAAATCCGAATTAAGTTACTATTTTTCGTAACCATTTGTGACCGTTGGATTCAATTTCGGTTCGCATCTGTTAGCGATCCAACCGCCAGACTGAACCAGTTTGTGACGGTTGGTTCAGTCCGAAAAGGCACCAGCCATGCTTTTTTAAAGGCTACTGCTCTGCCAGTTTTTACTCACTCAATTCATTCCAAAATTCTTCACTTCTCTACTTCTGTTTGTGCATTAAATCCGCATTCTTGTCATTCAAAAGGAGAGGGTTTAAACATTACTTCAGTTTGCCGAGTCTTCGGATTGCTGTGCTGCTTTCGAAGGTTATGGATTGTTGTATTCTGGGAGGCAAATACCATTCAACTCGAAACACCATTGCCAGGGCGAAATTGTTTAAAGAGATCGTGCCAAACATAAGTCTCGATCTACAATTCTCTTGTACACAGGCTCTTTAGATTTCAGTGTTTCTATTTCGATTTTCTTGTTTCTGCAAATCTGTTTTCTATGTTACGTACATAGTTTAATTACAATTGTTTTGCAATAGCAATTTCAATTTTTGATTAATTTTCATGCTGCTATTATGCGTTCTGTTATTCAGCTGTTCTGTCTGCCACTGTTTTTGTTTTATACTTTTTTTTACAAAATAGATTATTTTATTTGTTAGTTTTTTCAACAATCTTAAGACAAATTCCCCTTTTTATAATCTGATTTTATATTCTGTGTTATAGATTTATTATTTTTCCTAAAATAGAAGGACGAATTACTTTCTATTTTATTTTTTAATTACAGTTTATTAATTCTATAATTCTTTTTAGTGTTATTAATTCTGTGAATTAAATAACAATTTTACATATTAAATACTATTTAAATTACGATTTCTGGTCTATGGTATAAAAATAGATGTTTGGAAATCAATCTGCGTTGTATAGATTTTTGCAGTTTTGGAAAATAAAATTGTTCATCTGTAGTGTTAGTTTATTGCAGTCTTTTAAGGAAAAAAAATTATTTTTTTTTTTGCAGTATTAATTTTAATTACAGTTTTTTAAAAGAAAAATAAAGTTTTTTTAGATTTATTTTTTCAAGTTGATAAACAGTATTATTTGCTGTTGCTTCTGTAAAAATAGAAACTAAACTATGGAATCTGCTACTGCTATTGTTACCCCTACCATTGTCCTAGTTTCACCTTTTGTACCTTTTGTGATACCAATTGTCACTACGACAGTCCCGGTGAATCGTAGCAAAAAATTAGAAAAATTTAATGGAACTGATTTTAAAAGTTGGCAACAAAAAATATTATTCTATCTGACTACTCTGAATCTAGTTAGATTCCTATATGAAGATACTCTGGCAATGACAAAAGGTGAAACTGATCAGCAGGTGGTTGCTGCGATGGATGCATGAAAATATGCTGACTTTCCGTGTCGAAATTATATTCTCAATGGATTGGACAACACACTGTACAACGTGTATAGTCCAATCAAGACGGAAAAGAAACTGTGAAAATTCTTAGATAGCAAATATAAGACGAAGGATGCCGGTGCAAAGAAAGTCGTCAACGGTAAATTTCTGGATTATAAGATGGTAGATTCCAAACCAGTTATTGGACAAGTTCAAGATCTCTAACTTATCCTGCATGATATTCATGCAGAAGGTATTCTTCTGAGTGAATCTTTTCAAGGTGCTGCTATTATTGAGAAATTGGTGCAGGCCTGGAAATATTTTAAGAATTACTTGAAACATAAGATCAACAAAATGAAATTGGAGGAGCTGATTGTCAGATTGAGGATAGAGAAAGACAACCGCAAGTTTGAGAGAAAGACCGAGATAGAGTCCAAGGAAGATGTTATGGAACACGCGCTCAAGGTCAACAACAAGAAGAAAAAGCATGTTGGTGGCAAAGGCGGGGATTCCAAGAGACTCAAATTCAAGGGCAAGTGTTACATCTGTGGTAAGTCTAGGCATCGAGCAATGGACTATTGCAGCAGGCACAAGAAGAATGCCCAAGCCAATATGACCTAAGTGGACAACCTTTCTACGGGGGTGGATGACACCAGTCTTTCCGTCATTGTGTCTAAAACAAACCTAGTTGAAAATCCAAGAGAATAGTGGGTGGACACTGGAGCTACCTGCCACATTGTTCAGACAGACGAATGTTCTCTACTTATCAGACGATAAATGAAAAACAGCTATATATGGGGAACTCTTCTACCTTCAAGGTGGAAGGCTAAGGAAAAGTTATTTTGAAGATGACTTCAGGGGAGGAATTTACGCTCAATAACGTGCTGCATGTGCCAAACATTCACAAAAATCTAATTTCTGGATCTTTGTTGAGTAAAAATGGGTTTAGGTTAGTGTTTGAGTCTGACAAGTTTGTACTTGCAAAAAGTGGGATGTTTGTGGGTAAGAGATGTCAAACTGACGATCTGTTCAAGTTGAATGTAATGGTTGTTTTACCAAAATCAGTTTTGAATAAAAGTGAATCTTCTTCTACTTATATTGTTAAGTCCTCTTTATAGTATGGTAAATTAGAACATGTTAATTATAATTCTCTGCATAGATTAATTAACATGAATTGCTTGCCTAAATTTAAAATTGATCTCGATCGTAAATGTGAGATTTGTGTAGAGGCGAAATTAGTTAAGGTCACTTTCCATTCTGTTGAAAGAAATACAAAGTCTCTGGATTTAATTCACATTGATATTTATGATTTTAAATCAATTCAAACAAGAGAGGGTAAAATGTATTTTATTACTTTTATTGCCGATCGCACTAGATACTGCTACCATAGTTCTGAATATCGTACCGGATAGTGTACCAATTTTTTCATTGGTATGTTACGTACCGGTACCGATGAATACCGAGTACCGTTTCAGATTTATCGATATAAAATATTATATGTATATTTTTTAAAAATATTGTTCAATAATAAATAATTTAGTATAACATAATTATATATTTAAAATAAGATTTTAATTATATAGTCTAATTTAAATTTTAATCTTAATGTTTATAATAAAATAGCTAATTTGAAAGTAATAAAATTTAATATGTAAATATTTTAATAATAATTTAACATTGATTACTTTTAGAACTCTCCATTTGTGCTACATTTGATACTTGAATTGAAGTATAAAAATAAAAAACAAAACTAGAAGCAAAACAAATAAGTAAAATTTATTTTTTAAAATAAAATTAATTATGGACCGGTACATATCTGGTATTACTGAGTATAGACCAGTACGGCCGGTACAGACTGGTATTTTGGTTGGTACGGAACTAAGTAATTAGCATACCGGTATTGTTCCAAACTGGTACGTACCGTTTGGTACGGGCCAATACAGTACGGTATTGACACTATGACTACTACTACATCTATTTGCTTAGAAGTAAGGACGAAACATTAAAAATGTTTATACGTTACAAGAATGAAGTTGAAACTCAACTTGAAAAAAACATTAAAGCTCTAAGGAGCAACAGAAGTGGTGAATATGAATTGCCTTTTGGTGAATTCTATTCACAACATAGTATAATTCATCAAACAATTACACCATATTCTCCACAACAAAATAGTATTGTTGAATGGGAGAATAGAACTTTAAAGAATATGATGAATGCAATGTTGATTAGTTCGGGTCTACCTTAGAACTTGTAGGGGGAAGATGTTCTTTCAGCTAATTACATTATTAATAATATACCTCACAAGAAGACGAATAAGACACATTATGAATTGTAGAAAGGTCGAATGTGTACCTACAAATTCTTAAAAGTATGAGGGTATTGGACAAAAGTAGAAGTGCTTACACCAAAGAGATCAAAATTAGAACATAAAACCGTTGACTGTGTATTCATCAGTTATGTTAATAATAGTAGTGTTTATCGATTTCTGATTCACAAATTCAAAATTTCAGCTATGCATGTTAATATTATTATTAAATCAAGAAATGCAGTGTTCTTTGAATATATACTTCCTTGTAAATCTAGACAAGAGACAAGTTCTGTAAAAGGAACTTATGACACTATTCAAAGTAATGATCATGATGAAGATCAAGAATGAGAAGACGATGAAGAACCTGGATGTAGTAAACGGGCTAGAATTTTTAAGTCATTTGGTCTATATTTTTTAACCTATTTGTTAGAAAATGAGTCTCGAATTTACAAAGAGGCATTATCCAGTGTTGAAGCCCCTTATGGAAGTAAGCTGTGAACAACGAGATTGAATCTATCTTTCAGAATCATACATGGGAACTGGTGGATCTTTCATCCGATTGTAAATCTCTTGGATATAAATAGATATTCGAGAAAAAGATAAAAGCGGATGGATCAATTGACAAGTATAAAGCAAGATTTGTAGTCAAATGATATAGATAAAAGGAAGGTTTACATTACTTTGACACATTCATCGGTTACAAGAATAACGTTTTCACGTATGCTAATTTTCATAGTTGCGTTATTTAATTTGGATATACATCAGATGAATGTGAAGACGTTATTCTTGAATGGTGAATTGAATGAAGAGATTTACATGGAACAACCGGAAAGATTTGTTGTTCATAGTAAATCTATTTTATATGTAGAGGATTCGCCCCCACAACTTAAACTCTTTCATTATGATATTCAATCAATTTCTCATTCACTATAAAATAATTTTAAATTATTTTTTCAACACTCCTTTCATGCTCTAACCTCCCAACTCATCTAAAATGGTGACTTGAAATCACAATCATAGTAATTGAAATTCAAAAAATAACCCTATATTGGCCCTGTTTGGGGTAATTGCTTATTTATTTATTTAATATTGCTTATTTTTATCTTTAGTGAATTTTGTTTATTATTTAGTCAAATTCTTATATTTTTAGACTCTTCTCATGGAGACGAGCTGAAAAAGTAAATTTTTTTTATCAAAATATAAAAAAAGTTCAGAAAAAATAAAAATAAGCTAAAATAAGCAAATAAACCAAAATTTATATTGCTTATTTTTGTCTTTAGTTGACTTTTTTTTATCTTTTGATCAAAAAAATTATTTTTAAAATTTATCTTATCAAGACGATTTGAAAAAAAAGTGAAGAAATTTAGTCAAAAAATGAAAAAAAAAAATAGAAGTGACAAAAGTAAGCAAAATTCTTGACAACTATGTTGCTCAATCACCTTTAAAATATTTGAATCCAAATTTGTAGTTTTATGTTGGATGCTTTTTCATAATAGTACCATTTCATATGTGTATGTTACACTCAAATAATAAAAATTTATTAATAACTTAAATTGAAAGTTCAACATCAAAATGACATCTGAGTGAGTAATGGAGAAAAGAGCAGTGGTGAGTGGGCCAAGGAAAAGAAGCTTGGGAAGTTAACAAAATTATCGAGGAGAAGGGACGGAATTAAGATTTTTCTTGGGGACGAAGACATAAATATTTTGTTACAATTTATATAAATCATCATATTTCAATTCAAGTATTACTAAACGAATAGAAATTTAATACCAAATTAATACATGAAAAATAAATTTAACTCTAGTAGCATATGAATAAAAAATCACAAATGGTAAATTACTTAAATATTTAAACTCAACTATTTAAGTGTGTTAGCTAAACTATTATGTAGTAACGTTTGGACCCCTATTCTGATCATTCATGAAGAATGGAGTAGGATCTTTTTTAAGGAATATTTTTTTAGAAATTTCATTTGATTTCGTAGAAACAGATAACCACGAGTCAATAATAATGCCTCTAAATCCCAACAAACACAATTTTATGATTAATGAAAGGGGCACTAGGTTAGAGAGTTGAAACAAATATTCATGTAAAGAAAAAATGCAAGAAAGATTAATCATTGGGCCCATTAAGGGATCACACCTATTGTAAAGTAATGGATTACAACCTAAAATTGCTTGCTAAAACCTTCTATAAGTTTTTATCTATTAAACTTCGGTATTTATACGAAGTAACTATTTATATGTACTTAATGAAAAAACAAAACCTACACAATGATGCTCTTTATATAAATTTTGACAAATCATGCCCCTTATACAATTTGACCTAACCATAGTAAAAAAAGAAGGTACATATCAAACTGAAGAATTTATTTGAATTTTTCATTCTAACTGTGCAAATAGTATATCATGTAGGGAGATAGCCATATCTTATTTTAGTACATTAATAATTTATGCTGCTCAAGCTACTTTAATAGTATTAGTGGATTTTTTTTAAATAGGCAGAGTGCCATAGCCACCATTGTATCCAAGTCCTTTCATCCCTAAGAGGAGGAGGAGGAGGAGGAGGAGATGGGTGAATTGCAAAAATTGTCCATGTTCCCATGAGTGAAATAACAGACATGGATGGAAAGTTGAGAGAAATCTTGGGGTTTATTTGGTAAAACAAAGAATATGAGGATTTATTTGTCACGAGTGTTGAACATTGGGGTTCAATTTATAATTTCTCCCAAACGGAACACAAGAATGCGGACCCAAGGGCGAAGGCCAACGCTCACAAAAATCAGACGAAAGAATGGCGGAAGAAAGAAAATCAACCGCACCAGATGCCCAGCTCTTTGGCCTCCTCTCTGGTCTCCTTCAGCAGGTACCTTATATATATAGATGCGTAACTGTTGTTAGATATATAGAAATACTGAAGATGCAGAGCATGTTAATTGAAAGAAATTGTGATTGATTTCTAATTATCGATGAGATATATTATCTGGGTATTTGAAATTTGATTGATTAGACCTTTTGGGCTTTCACTTCTCTTGATCATTAAATTGGGAGAATCTGATTCTAAATGCCCCCTTTTCATCATTTTTCTTGTTGCTATTAATTCTTGGTGGATGTTATATTGTTATGTGATTGATTGATCAAATCTTAAGCTATGTCATTCTGCAGAGTTTCTGCTGTTATGTAAATTGATTGGTAATGTATGTTTTAGTCTTGAAAAATGTTAATCACCGCCCATTGGCTGGTGGATAACTAGTAAATAATGCATGCATATATGTTAAAAATCTATTGATATGTGTGAAAGTGGTAGCCTTCACCTCCAAAAGTGTATTAATATTAAGAAAAAAAAAATAGTCCTCATTAATGCCAAGTGGGCGGTGTGATTAGTACGATCCTTTAATTTTTTGGACGCTGGGACTATGTACTTCCAGTGCTTGCTAGAATGTACCAACTACCACAACCAGTATGATTGGGAAGATAGGGCAACATTGGCCCGGTGATGCTCATATTTCACTATTGTGGAATAATTCTATGTTGCATTTGTGTTTCGGGCACTGACGTACATCACCTGGTTTTCGCTGTTTCTATATTGCCCAGTACATGACGAGATATTGTTCTCCTTTACTATTTTATAATTCCAGACAAGGTCACCAACTTGAGAATCCGAGTATTGGTGATACAAAATAATGAAATAGAACCCATGATGTATAGCAATTCTTTTGTGTTTATCATTTTGTATACACTTCATTATAGTACCTAGTCCTCACATTAGGGGCGTAGTGTCCAGTTAGTAATACCACTTTCTATACATGGTCTCATCATGTGGATAATATTTTATCATGGGATTGGATCCTTAGTCTATGTTTCTTAAAAATAATTTGCAACATTTAGAGACCGAAAAGGGAAGAAAAGGAACATGCAACTTGGCAAAGTTTTGTGATCAAAGTGTCTTCCTTATGGAATTCTAAACTGGTAAAAGCTAAGTTATCATGCTTGAGAATTCTAGATGAAGCTTGCAAACATCTTTTCATGGCTTTATAATAAGAGATTAGGTTTTGTACCCACTCTACTCTTTCCAAGAATCCATGTTTACATGCTGCCCTTTTTTTTAGTTAAGCATCGGTGATGTTTATGCTCCCCCTATAGTTGGCTAAGATCTTAAAAGGTTATTTGTGAATTGTTGAATGTTAGGGGTCTCATTAGTACAAATGAGAGCCAAAAAGAGTTAAATATTAGATCAATTTTTTTATATAAATAAATAAATGATAAGTGTATTTTTTTAAAAAAAAATAGTTAAACAAATATAACTACAAATATGATCAACTTTATCAACTTTATTTTTTGTATAGATAACAAACTCAACAAACTGTAATATAATAAACGAATATAATAATAAAAATATATTCGAAAGTCAAATTGATTAAGACCACAGCAGCGTGCCGTTGCAAAGCACGCTCCCTTCGTCCCTCCTCATTGTGAATCTTGTGATGCAACATGTTGAACTCCTCAAGAGTGAAATTAGATGAAATGCAAAAGTGGTTTTCCATGCATCTTATGTGATTGAGAGAGGGGAGGATTAGAAAGAAAGTTTGATTTGGAAGGGAGTATTAGATGGTGCAGAATTGCACTTCTTGGAAGATTGGCCAATTAATTGCTTGACATGCATGGATGCATGCTTAATACGTTTTTTATTCAAATTTCTCTCCGCCTGCCCCATTGCCATTCTTGTGGGAGGTGGGGGTCTATTTATGAAATAGAACATAGGCCATTAATATGGTTGTGGTAGGTAGCATGGAATTTGAAATTATTTTTCAGGGAAACATGAGTTTAAATAAAGTCACATGTTGTTGGGGTTTTTATTTTGTGGAATGAAACAAGGACAAAGGGAACGACTTCAAATACACAAGCTATTTTATTTATTTTTTCTTCTTTTTTTGGGGGTGGGGTTTCTCATGATGTTTCACTAAGAATGTTTGTTCTTATGAAGAATGTTGTAACCCTAGTGAAGTAGCAAAGAATGCAGAGGCATTACCTTAAGATAGTTATTCTAACTATGTGACGCCCTGAATTTTGGATAACATCTAGAGCAATAAGAAGACTATTTTTGCAGAAGAGACATAAGCAAGCCATCCAATAAAAACAAAAAGTACAACAATGTAACAATATTATAATTCAACAATAAGAAAAACGTAAAAGTAAAATAATTTTAATACAGTGATCTGAAAAGGGAACTAAGGTGCCCCAAAAGAAAACTACAAATTGGCTCAAGTGAGCCAGGGTTCCACAAAGTGGTCGACATAGTCGGTGGTGGCCTCGTCTAGCTCGTCAAAACCTGGTATGAAATTCCATGAGTTGTGACACTCAGTAGAAATAGAAGTATATATAAGTATTCAACAGAACGACATGATAAACATTTCACCAAGTACTGAGATAGGATATGCATGATACGATTCATGATGATGGCTCTTTTACTTTTACTAAGATTGATTAAACTAGGTTATATTGGGTTCACATGATCGTGGGAACCATTCTAACTCCGATCAACCAGCACGGACTAAGTTTACCAACCGAAAAGCACTCCTTCAGCCTTGGTGATGCCTATCTTAGTTGAATTAAGTACCCGACATAGGCATCCAAAGGGCAACGGTGGGTACTCCCCGACATCAGGCTTTCGAATCTCAGATCAAGATCAAGCGTGTGATCAACGCAAATCTACACCGATCAATCAATCGTTCACATCTTTCACCAAGCGAGGTACTCCCTCAAAGTAGCACTTAGCTACTTCTCCAAAACATCTATAGGATACTCCCCTGAGAAAAATAAGTCACAGGTCTCTCTCTCGGAAACCATCAACAGGGCATGCCCTTGAGATAAAAGATCTACGGGATAGTCTCCCGAAAAGTGTCATCACTCTAAGGTTCATTTTAATCAACAACTTTATTAGGGAGGTATGTAATTTGCGCAATCCGTACCCGATGAATATAAGTATACCACCCCATGATTTAAAGATAAAATACTAATCATGTTAGCATGTACTTCAATGCAAGATATAGAATTATCATGGGGATATTTCATTTTATCATAATAATATTTGATGAATAATTAAACAATCACATAATCATGTCACATACTCAACATATTATCATGCATTAAAGTTAACACATTATTTTCAATAAAAGTCTCCCACATATGTATATAACCAAACAAATAATAAGGCATGGAAAAATAATTAAGTTAAAACTTAAAATTAGCTTTTTTACACCAAGGGACCTAAAACCACAGCAGTACTTTCACATGTACAGCCACTATTAAAAAAGGTTTTAAAATAGTAAACCTTCACAATAAATTCCAAGAATTTGCAGGTAACTAATTTCAGATGTCTTCTACATTTTTCATGAAGGAAACTTTTCAAATTCTGCTTCTAAGCATGACTTTTATTTAAAATAAGAAAGGTTAACAGATTTGAACTGACTTGAAAACAAGGGATAGAATCTGTCACCTTAGTTCAAAAATCCAAACAGTGCCCTTATCCTTATGAATAATTTTTGAATATTTTTGTAGGAGTGGAAATTGATGTTAGGAAGCTGCGGGATTTGGCCATGCTAAAAAAGATTTAATATTTTTAGAGAAAAAAAAATTTA
>JAUMHN010403262.1:0-15531 GCA_032360265.1 Heliamphora ciliata
GTGATCGTCGTAGTGCGTCCGGGACATACGTGAGAAGGTTGCAAGGTCGTCTTCAACGTATTCGGGACTTCTTGAAATTTTTTGACAAGTTTCATAAAGGTATAATGGTATTAAGATTAATATTGTTCTCGATTTTTCATGATAAACGCACATGTCATTTTTTATGGTCACGATGTTGGTTCATTTTTTTTTTTGCTCCAACAGTTAGATCTCCATGTTGATGGATTGGATCTCTTTTTATACTTGTGGTGTATAAACTATTTTGTGGGTTTTCGCAGTTGAGCTACGGTGGATTTTTAAATATTTCCATAGATGTACTGTGAAAAGGTGTGGTTTTGAGTTGGGCTTCTATTGTTCCTTGGTGAAAGTCCAAAAATGTACACTGAGTGGGTTCACTACGGTCCCTCGGGTTAATCCACATAAACGTGGTTTGGTTAGCTTCGTCTAACGGTCGTGAAAATTCGTAAAGAAGTATGTTACCTCGTGAGTGGCTTTATTGTTGTGACTCCGTATAGAACTTGTCATTATCTAGCAGGCCTTAAATGGTTCGGGACTAGGATAATGGACAGGACTCTATAGTTGTTACCTTTGTCTGTGTGGCAGAGTCGGTATATAGGATTACATTTGATCTTTTCTCCTCGGCTATGTGACCTGAGTGGAGCTTACTGATTATTTACAGCTTTCTCTTAACTGTGGCATGATATCTGTTAGGATGATATGCATAGTTTGAAGGATGAAAAATGTGAGATTTTATGAGATAAAACCTTTTTGAGACTCGTGTTAGTCTGATGGAAAACTTGTGATTTTGGAAGAAAAACCTTTTTGGCTCCTGTAGTTGAGCCCGTTTGCTTATGATTGCATAGCCTGCTTTACGGTTTTACTGTTAGTTTTCTATTGGGCTTCGGCTCATGGTGTAAATTTTGCTATAAAACCTTTTCAGGTGAGTATAAGGAGTTGATCTAGATTCCTGTGGTAGCGGCAGACTAGCTGCAGTTTTTCTATTTTAGACATGTACTTATACATGTGGCGCCTGTTTCAGAAGGCTGATTTTGTACGCCTAGAGGCGATATACTTATTCATGTATGAGATTGCATGTTTACTATTTATGAGAGATATACTTGGGGATCTTTATCCAAATGTTGTAACATTTTTGAGTTGGTGGATTTCCAACTGCAAATCTTATTTTCTCAAACGGTATTTTAGTGGGCTTTCGCATGACCCTGGTGTTTAGGGCGTGACAACTTGGTATCAGAGTTCTGGGTTCGAATACCTAAGAGCCATGAAAAAGAGGGTGCATCACCTTGTGAGGACGTATGTGTGCTTGAGTGCATGTGTTCAAGAGTTTTCTTACATAAGCATGGTAGCCTGTTTAGCATGATGGTTGTGTATATGTGGGTATGAAGGTTGGACCTTAGGATTGATTAGTCTTGCTTTCGAGCGTTTGGGTTAATAAACTTGGGAGCCATGTTAGAGACGCGTTTCGCGGACGTGATTTGTAGCTCGGAATCTAAGCAGGTTATCCAGATGCACAAGTCCTTCTTGTTGGTTCTCCTCGGTATGTGAGATGTGATGAAATGATAAAAGAGGCTAAGTGTTAGCATTCTTATACATGATATGTCTTTTACGTTACCAATAACATGTTGTATGGATGCTTATGCTGTTATGTTGCTTTCGTATAGAATTATGTCCATGTGGGGAGGACGAGGCCGTGGTCGAGGTCATGGCCGTGGTTCTCGCCGAAGGGATGTTCCAATCCCAGATATTGGGGATGCTAATGCACCCCAAGGACTTATTGACAGAGACCTGATGCGTGAGATGGTAGGCTCTATTCGGCAGCTGACTGAGTCCTCTAGGGGGAGAGAGAGCATACCTGAGCCGAGGGTGACGGTCGCGATGCGTGAGTTTCGCCGTCTGGACCCTCCTACCTTTTCTAGGGATCCCAACCCCACGGTGGCCACTAAGTGGCTAGAGCTGGTTACCTGGATCCTTGATACTCTTCAGATTGAGGAGGATGATCTGCGGGTTTGATTTGCTGCCTTCCAGTTGAGGGGGAGTGCTCACATGTGGTGTAAGTTCGCCAAGATCATAGTGGGAGGCACCTGGGATGCATTCACGAAGGTATTTCTAGAGAAATAATTTCCAGCGACTTTGAGGGATTTCTATAAAGAGGACTTCCTACTCCTGACTCAGGGGACGATGTCAGTGGTTGAGTATGAGGCTGAGTTTACTAGCCTGTCCCGATTTGCAGAGGAGATTGTGCCCACAGATGAGCTCCGTGCAAAGCGGTTCGAGAGGGGTTTGAGGCCCGCTATTCGTGACAGAGTAGTAGTGTTCAGGATGTAGGTCTTTACAGAGTTAGTGGAGACCGCCATGAAGGTGGAGGATACTCTGAACGAGACGCGCAGAGACAGGGACAGTAGGGGTCAGTCAGGTGGGGGACGCAAGGACAAGCATCAGCATATATCTAGTCCGAGTTCTTATCTAGTGGGGTCGTATCAGCCACAGTCTTCAGCCTCTACACCTCCCGTAGCTTCAATGAGAAGGTCAGATCAGAGAGAGCTTCTTTGTCACAGATGCCAGTGGCCAGGGCATCGTGCGGCAGAATGCCGGAGTCTAGCACCAGTTCAGGCGCAGTCGCATTCACAGGCGCCAGGGAGAGGACTGTTGGTATGTTTTGAATGCGGCCAGTCAGAGCACATCTAGAGGAACTGCCCTAGAGGAGGGAGCTTTCAGAGTACAGTAGGAGTACCAGCTGTTCCATCTAGCCAGGGACATCAGCCATCTTGGTTTGCAGAAGGGGGCGCATCAGTGTAGTCGGGCAGATAGTCGGCAGTTCTGGGCCGCAGTGGACAGGCCAGGGCATATGTTCTTGCAGATCCCAGTTCATCCAGAGCACCAGCCGTGCCCGATGCTGCTGCCACCACCTCCATGATCAGAGGTACTCTTCTAGTCTATAGATCATGGGCCAGTGTTCTAATTGACACTGGAGCATCGCATTTGTTTATATCATTTGCTTTTGCATCTACTTTGGGGTTGGAAATGGACTGGTTGGGTTGTACTTTGAGCGTGGAGACCTCAGTCAGTGAGAGTGTGACGTTAAGTCTTGTCTGTAGATCCTGCGTGTTGGAGGTTGCCGGTCATTGTTTAGAGTTTGACTTTGTTATTCTAGACATGATTGCATTCGATGTCGTCCTAGGAATGGATTGGCTGACCACCTATCGTGCCTTTATCAATTGCGATGGACGGAGGGTAACGATTTGTACACCGACAGGAGATTATTTTTCCTTTGTGGGAGACCGGGATGAGGGTTTGATGTCCTCGCCCAGTGCTATGCGGAACCAGGGTAACCTGGGTTTCCTCTTTGCAGCTCTCATGTTGGATGAGGTAGTTGGGAGTTGAGGAGAGTTACCTCCGGTGGTTTGCGATTATCCAGATGTCTTTTTTGACGATCTGTTCGAGTTACCGCCGAGCCGGGAGGTAGAGTTCTCTATTGATTTAGTTCCCGGAGCGGCTCCCATATCTATACCGTCCTATCGTGTTGCACCCGCTGAGTTGCGTGAACTCAGGGTACAGCTTCAGGAGTTGCTAGACAGAGGGTTTATACACTCGAGTACTTTGCCGTGGGGAGCTCCTGCTCTTTTTGCAAAGAAGAAGGATGGATCCTTATGATTGCGTATCGACTATCAGAAGCTGAATCAGGTGACAGTGAAGAACAAGTATCCGATGCCGAGGATAGATAATTTGTTTGATCAGCTGAAGGGTTCGAGCTGCTTCTCAAAGATTGACTTGAGATCAAGATATCACCAGTTGAGGATTAGGGATGAGGACATAGCGAAGACCGCCTTTTAGACTCGCTATGGTCACTACGAGTTTCTGGTTATGCCGTTCGGTCTGATGAACGCTCCTGTTACGTTCATGGGTTTGATGAACCAGATCTTCCATCCTTATCTGGACAGTTTTGTGGTGCTATTTGTGGATGATATACTTATATATTCACCCACTAGGGAGGCACACAAGGATCACCTGCGTATCGTGCTACAGACTTTGTGAGAGCAGCGCTTGTATGCAAAGTTCGAAAAGTGCAAGTTCTAGATGTCTGAGGTGAGGTTTCTTGGACATGTAGTGTCAACAGATGGGGTAGTTGTGGATTCGTCGAAGACTGATGCTGTGACTGGTTGGGACCGATCGAAGAGCGTCTTTGAGATTCACAGTTTTCTGGGTTTGGCAGGTTATTACCGACGATTCGTAAAGGACTTTGCGAGACTTGCTGCACCGATGACGCGTCTGATGTGGAAGGGAATTGTGTTTGTTTGGAGTGAGTCCTGTGAGTTAGCTTTCCAGGAGCTGAAGATGAGGTTGACTAGCGCGCCAGTGTTGATCATTCCTGAGCGAGGCTTGGGGTTTACAGTGTACTGCGATGCATCACATGACGGTCTTGGATGTGTTCTAATGTAGGGAGGTAAGGTTGTGGCCTTTGGTTCTCGGCAGTTAAAGACGCATAAGAAGAACTACCCGACACACGATCTGGAGTTGGCGGCCGTGGTCTTTGCCTTGAAGACATGGCGTCACTATCTTTATGGTGAGCATTTCAAGATTTTCTCCGATCACAAGAGTCTAAAATACTTGTTTTCGCAGAAGGACCTGAACTTGCGCCAACGACGATGGATGGAGTTGTTAGAGGATTATGATTTTGACTTGCAGTACCATCCAGGAAATGCCAATGTTGTGGCAGACGCACTCAGTAGAAGATCTCACGGGTCGTTAGCTTCTGTGGCTATACGTGAGTGGGACAAGCTTGGAGAGGTTGGAGAGTTTGATTTGTGTCTCAGGGAGACAGTGACGGGTGCCACCCTATTTTCAGTAGTTACTTGACCAGCGTTGATAGCACGTGTGCTAGAGGTTCAACAGACGGACTAGGAGGCTCAGATGATACGAGATCATGTTGCTAGTGGAGAGGATACTGCAGGATGGATTGTGGGTTCTGATAAGAGTCTGAGGTTGGCTAGGAGGTTATTTGTTCCAGAGTCATGCTGAGCTGATATACTTTGTGAGTGTCTTCATTCTCGCCTTGCAATGCATTCTGGAGGCACGAAGATGTATCATGACCTTCATCGTTAGTTCTGTTGGACAGGAATGAAGAGAGACGTGATCTAGTTTGTTTCTTAGTACCTTACCTGTCAGAAGGTGAATGTGGAACACTAGAGACCAGCAGAATTACTACAGTCGTTGCCTATATCAGAGTGGAAGTGGGAGAACGTCACGATGGACTTTGTGTCAGGGCTTCCTCGATCACCTAGGGGACACGACGCCGTGTTGGTTGTGGTTGATAGGTTGACGAAGTCTGCACACTTTCTCCCCATCCGAGTGAAGGATTCGGTGGAACGACTGAGTAGCTTGTATGTGAGAGAGATAGTTTGGTTGCATGGAGTACTAGTATCTATTGTTTCTTACTAAGACCCGCGCTTCACATCGCACTTTTGGCAGTCTTAAGGAGGCTTTGGGGACGAACTTGATGTTCAGTACTGCTTTTCACCCCTAGACGGATGGTCAGTCAGAGAGGACGTTACAGATTCGGGAGGATATGCTGAGGACTTGTGTCCTTGACTTCAGAGGTTCTAGGGAGGATCATCTACCGTTGGCAGAGTTTGCATACAACAACAGCTATCAGTCCAGTATTGGGATGGCACCGTATGAGGCTTTGTATGGGAGACCGTGTAGATCACCCGTGTGTTGGACAGATGTGGGAGAGACCACAGTCTTGGGACCCGACATGGTATAGGAGACGACAGAGAAGGTTGCCGTGATTCGCCAACGCCTTATGACAGTGTGGAGCCGCCAGAAGAGTTATGCAGATCAGAGGAGGCGACCTTTGAAGTTTGCAGTGGGGGATCATGTGTTTCTGAAGGTCTTACCACGTAGAGGTTTGATGAGGGTTGGTCGTAGCGGGAAGCTATCACTGCACTTCATTGGACCTTTTGAGATCCTTGACAGGGTTGGAGAGGTTGCTAATCATTTGGCTTTCCCACCTCAGTTAGCATCTGTGCGCAACGTGTTCCACGTTTCTATGCTTCGGAGGCATGAACCTGATCTTTCACATGTGTTAGATTGGGCTGAAGTGTGGGTTGATGAGGATGCCACTTATGAGGAGTGCCCAGTGAGAATTACAGTAGGCATTACAAGGGAGAATGATTGCTTATGTCAAGGTCCTATGGCTTCATCACGGGGTTGAAGAAGCGATATGGGAGCTCGAGTCTGGGATGCGTGCTAGGTACTCAGACCTGTTTACCTCGTGACCTTGTTGTGAATTTTGTGGGCGAAATTCCTTAAGAGGGGGAGAGTTGTGAGACCCAAAATCTTGTTCTTTTATGATATTTATATGCATGGCGTGTTTCTTTTAGTATATGAATAGCCTCGATGCATGAGTTATGCTTTAAAGTTGTAAAACAGCGTGTATAAATGTGTTATATGCTTTCCGGGGTTTGGTAGAGGCTTGTTTGGCTTGTGTTTGGACCAAAAACTCAATTTTACGTCGAAAAACACACTGCTCAGTAGTTCAGTCGACTGGAGGGCTTAGCCCAGTCGACTGAACCGAAAAATTTGGGTTCGGTCGACTGGATAAAATCTTTTTGGCGTTTCTATAAATATCCCAGGGACTGGAGATATCTTCTTAACAGCTAAGTTTCCCCTTTTCTCTGCCTTCTCTCTTAACAGCTAAGTTTCCCCTTTTCTCTGCCTTCTCTCTAGCTTTGAGGGCCCGGGGCTTAGTTTTAGGTTGGTTCCTTTGCGGATCCTTGCTACCAGGGCCGAGGGCTTCGCATCCATCCTGTCGGATTCTCGTTTTGACGCCGTTTATTTTTGAGAAGTCGAGTTCTTGACTCTCCGAGGTAGGAGTCTAGACCTTACTGCTGAATAAAGGTGATATGTGTTTTCACCGGATAGAAAAACACATGGGTAAAAGTGGGTTTTTACTCATTTTCTTGGTTGTATACGTGATTCGGGTACGTGGTATTCGCAGTTTTCAAAAGGAGGTTTGAAAACGAGGTATTTTGTGAAAATGGTGAAAAATGTCTTTTTGGAGATTTGGAGCTAACCCGCGGAGTTGAGTCTCGACTCTTAAACGTTTTGTTGGAAATGGTGTTAGATCTCCATGTTGATGGATTAGATCTCTTTTTATACATGTGGTGTATAAACTGTTTAGTGGGTTTTCGTAGTTGAGCTACGGTAGATTTTTAAATGTTTCCATAGATGTACCAGGATAGTGTGTGGTTTTAAGTTGGGCTTTTATTGCTCCTTGGTGGAAGTCCAAAAACGTGCACAGAGTGGGTTCGCTACGGTCCCTCGGGTTAATCCCCGTAAATGTTGTTTGGTTAGCTTCGTCCAATGGTCGTGAAAATCCGTAAAGAAGTATGTTGCCTCGTGAGTGGCTTTATTGTTGTGACTCCGTATAGAACTTGTCATTATCTAGCAGGCCTTAAGTGGTTCAATACTAGAATAATGGACATGAGTCTATAGTTGTTACCTTTATCTGTGTGGCAGAGTCGGTACATAGGATTACATTTGATCTTTTCTCCTCGGCTATGTGACCTGATGGAGCTTACTGTTTATTTACAGCTTTCCCTTAACTGTGACATGATATCTGTTAGATGATATGTATAGTTTGAATGATGAAAAATGTAGGGTTTTATGAGATAAAACCTTTTTGAGACTCGTGTTAGTCTGATGAAAAACTAGTGATATTGGAAGAAAAACCTTTTTGGCTCCTGTGGTTGAGCCCGTATGCTTATAATTGCATAGCCTGCTTTACAGTTTTACTGTCTGTTTTTTATTGGGCTTTGGCTCACGGTGTGAGATTTTGCTGTAAAACCTTTTCAGGTGAGCATGAGGAGTTGACCTAGATTCCTGTTGTGGTAGAAGACTAGCTATAGTTTTCCTGTTTTGGACATGTACTTATACATGTGGTGCCTGTTTCAGAAGGCTAATTTTGTACGCCTGGAGGCGATATACTTATTCATGTATGAGATTGCATGTTTACTGTTTATGAGAGATAAACTTGTGGATCTTTATCCAAATGTTGTAACATTTTTGAGTTGATGGTTTTCCAATTGCAAATCTTATTTTCTCAAACAGTATTTTGGTGGGCTTTCGTGTGACCCTGGTGCTTGGGACGTGACAAATCTAGTAAAAATTTATGTTTGGTTTGATTCTCATGGAGATGAATGCAAGAGTAATCAAATGAAGAATGCTAATCATTATGTAGTTTAATATGTGATTGTGAGTTGAGATTTCAGGCGGTGCTTGAGTATATATATTGTGATTTAAGTTTGACAGGAAAATTTGGAATAGTCTGAAAAATAGAGGGAACTCTGTCAAAATTTTTAAGAATTATACTTAAAATATTTTTGAAGTTTTGGAAAGGAACTTATGTTAAAATAAATTAAATCAAAGTGTTTTTTTTAGAAATTTCTAACCATAAAATTTGGTTTTATAATAAGGAATCTTCTCGGTTATTCTGTAAAGTTAGATTTTCTCCTGGGGTTGATGTGCCTCGGGTCGAGGGCGTGACAGAACACGTTGTGAACGTCTACAAGCTGAGGTGGCAAGGCTTAAACGGTAAGCAACGGCTCCGACTCTGGCTAGGATTTCGAACGAACCACTATATCTAGGTGACATCTTTCCTTTCTTTTCGAATCAAAAAATTCCTCGGTGTGGTTGAATCTTGAGAAATATATGGTCTCCTCCTTTGAGTTCTAGGGGTTTTCATCGTTGGTCAGCATAACTCTTCGTCGTCTCTGTGGGGTGACAAGGCATTGTCGAACTAACTTGATCTTTTTGGTCGTCTTGAGTACGATGTTCGATCCTAGCAAGCCAGTCTCCCTAGTTTTTGTCCAACATACGGTTGATCTGTACGGTCAGCCGTAGAGCGTTTTGTACGGTGGCATACCAATGCTGGCTTGGTAGCGGGCGATGTAGGCAAACTCGATGAGCGGTAAGTGTTTCTCCCAACTTCTTTTGAAAAATTCCTTACGTAGGCTCTCAGCGTATCTTCAACGGTCTGAATGGTGCATTTGGATTGTCCGTCAATTTGAGGGTGAGACATGGTTCTTGATCGAATGCAATAGAGGTTGATAACTCATGTAGGCATACAATCTTGCGGACATGCTTTCGGCATAAAGTCTTCAACGTGTAAGAAGGTCTAACTAGTAGAAAGCGCGTGGTTCTGGTGAGGCGGTCTACTATAATAAAGATATCGTTGGGCTTCTGAGGCAATCTCAGTAGTCTGGTGATGAAGTCTGCTTCCATTTTCTAAGGGTTGTAGCATTGCTTCTGACTTCTGGCATTTTACTTTGACCAGTTGATGCATAAGGGTTGAGTGTTTCCTCTAAGACGGGATCATTTCTTAGGTAATTAACTACCATAGGGTGAATAAACGTGACAAGGAGGCATAGTTGGTTGTAGTTATCTGATTTTATATCCTGTCGTCAGTCGGAGGTTAAATTGAGGTTGCTAGCTTCTAGGTCATAGGTAGGCTAGTTCTATCCACTGGGATTCCTATTGATGAGGCTTATGGAGTATCGTAGAATGTCATCTTATTTTTCTCCCCAACTCGTGGTAGGTTGTAAGTCGACTTCGAAAATAGATTGACTTTTAAGACTTGTTACACGCGATTACCGATAGAAGACCTAAACTGTAATGCAAGGGATAGATCTGCTTCGTGGTTCGAATGTTCTTAAAAGCGTGCACGTAGTTCAATGTTTCTCATAAAATTCTATACTTTAACGAATATTACTAGTGGTCTATAGAACATGATTTCTAAAGCAAAACAAGGATAGATTTGGATTTACAAGGAAACGCATATGGGATTCAAGAAGGACGATCAATTCATAGATTTCAAGAAATCAATGCAATGTGATGGATAGCCAATTAGATATTTGCCCTAAAGTTACGTCAGCCTAACGTACTTCAATTTAAGCATCCAAATCTACTCCCCTGAACAGGATTTTCAAAGGTATAGAAAAGATCCACAAAGTTACATTCACGATAAGGCAGATCATCAAAAGCCTACAAGAAAATGAGACATCGGGTTGAGAATGAATTTTATCGGATGTAGACAAGTCAGAGTGAATGATTATGAGGTTATGCGACTCAAATGAAGAGAAGTGTTACAGAAGACTGGAGGATACAATCACTTTTACGGGTTAAACCCCAACAGTGTAGACACCGTTGGGTCAAGGAACAAAGAACTCTGTCAGTCCATCATAGACTAGAGTTCAAGACTTTTTGGTCAAAAGTCAAAGAATCTAACTCCTAGGTGGGGTACTTGGGTCAAAAGTCTACTGTTCGCACAACTTTCGTGCGGGTAAGGGCCTAACCAGTCTAAAAGTCTAAGCCTAGGTCATTAGTCGTGTGGGTAAGGGTTGAACATAAGCTCTAATACCATACCGTGATGTTCTGAATCTTAGGAGCATCTTGTGCGACAATTAATTAATAGGGCTGCGAAACTTAAATAACGATAATATCCATACATGCCAAAAAGAAAAATACATCGAGTTATATAGTACAAACCCAAATAAAAATCTTTCTGAAGTATATTAAACAATACAAAAAACAGGTGAACAACCGCAAAACTGGTACTACGTGGCCAAGAAAGGTTGGGGAAAAGCATGAAACTCTTAATCAAGGCTCTATTTCAGCATCAACGTACTCGTCAATAAGCTCTTCTAGCTCTTTGGAACCTGGCATGGAATGCAAGAGAAATAACATACAAATATTTTCAAGTAACAAGTCAAAACACGATAGATAAAAATAGCAGGGTAATCATGATAGTGATTATGATGAGAAATGATGTAACCAATTTAATTTTTTAATCTAATTTAAACTTAAGTTATTCTAGGTTCATGCAAACCGAGGTGAACCATCCTAAAACCCTATGATCCCAACCACACTGACCAACTCTATCGACCGACAAAGAGCGTTCCTTAAGCAGTGGGGTGACTACGTAGTGGATTAAGTGTCCAGCCGAGTCATCACTAATGACAAGGGCATGGACAAGTCAACACTTCAGACTCTCAGGTGAAGGTAAAATACGGGATCGCAAAATCTAACTCCCATTATTACGCCATCCAAGCCGCCTTCACCAAAATACAAATATCACAACCATGTGCATTTAGCACTTTGGGCAAAAACCTTCCAAAACAAATCAGGACATATAGCCAATATCACAATATTCTCAAATATCCAAATTTTTAAGTATTCCAATTCCATCAATCACAGTATCAACCCTATGGTTCAGTTTTCATTCTTTTCTTAAAATAAAATGATGAACCCTGTAAAACCCACCCAATGATGGCATGCCATAATAATTTAAACTAAACATACAACTTAAAATTTACCTATGCATAGCATGGATTATATGGCATGTGAATAATATGCACAAATTTTATAAACAATAATTTAAACACAATTTTATACAAATAACTTAGGCCAATGACATATCACATATATGTATGAAATTTAACCAAGATTGCATATAAGTGTCCAATCATCATAAGCACTTAAAATACTTTAAATAACATCACCAACTTAATAAATCAACGCAAATATGCCATAAAGTTAAGAACTTAATAAGACAACCTATAACACTTAGGCACATTTACATTCAGTCAAAAAGAGTGCGGACTTTTACTACTGTCCAGTAGGGTTTTAAAATAGTAAAACTTGAAAATAAATTCTAAAAATTGGTAGGAAACATATTTGGGATGTTTTGAACACTTTTCATGTTGAACATGTTCCTGGATTGGCCTCTAAGATCTCGATTTTTGCAAAATCAAATTGTGTGACTGTGTAGAGATTTATTACCAGAACAATGGCGAGATTTTCAGTGTCTTTGAAAAAGTGAAAAGGTGAACTTAGACTCATTGATTGATTTTTCTAATTTTTATAGAGGTACATCTATAAGTTATGAAGCTCTGAGCATTAGCCTTGCAGGAAAATCATTTTTTTAGTTTGTTAAAAATCGTCTACCAAACAGTGTATATATTCGACACACTTTGAGAGAATCGGTGCCATTTTCTCTATACCCTTGCAAACGGGTTGATTCTAGTGGGGTTAGAAAGAGAAGACATTTATCTATCTCACCACATAAAAATCATACTGAGAGTTTACTTCTACAGTAAATGGCATGGATTCAAAATGGTCTGTCCAAACAGCCATTTTAACCTGATTTACTTCTCTATTTTTAAACAAATAAGGAAATAGATTTGGATCTCAAGGAATTTTGTGCATGCAAATAAAATATCCATGATGTGAGACCCGGACCCGTCTTTTTTTTAGATATTAATACATGTATCTCTTGGTGTATGGTTTATGTTTCCAGTTATAGAACATCATGTTTTGTATGAGTGTTATACATGTTGTATGGATGCGGGGGGTTTGGCTTGGTTGCCTTTTTTTCAGTTTCTCTCCCAGCGATGACCGCTCGAGCGGTGGGGAGCTCACTCGAGCGGGCTGGTGGCAGAGTGGTGGTCTGAGAGGTGACCGCTCGAGCGGTGCTTGGGTGCTCGAGCGGTGGGACCTGGGTGCGAAAATCTATAAAGAGAACAAATATCTTTTTGGAGACTCAAAATATCTTTTTCAAGCAAATCTCTTTTTCTCCACCTTTTCTCTACCTTCTCTCTAGATTTCGGGAAGGCTTGGGCTTAGTTTCTCGCCATCGAATAGCAGATCCTTGTTGTCGGCAATGTGGGCTTCGTATTCAACCGGACGGATTCTCGTTCCGACGAGGTTGGATTTTAAGGCGTCGAGCTTTTAGCTCTTTGAGGTAGGATTCTAGACCCTACTGCTGTTAAGAGGTGTTACATGTAATTATACTTGCTTTCACCAGGTGAAAATGCATTAAATGCTGTTTGCATGTTTTTAAACCTTGGTTTTGGATAAAAATGGGTTTTATGCCTTTTCTTGATTTTATACATGATCCGGATGTGTTGAGATCCGTGGTTTTCAAACGGAGATTTGAAAACGAGGTGTTTTTATGAAAAACATGTTTGTGGAGGTTTGGTGCTAACCCTGGGGGTTGAGTCTCAGTTTTATTGGAAATATGTTGTTACATATTTGTAGATCTCCATGTTGATGGATTGGATCCCTTTTATATACATGCGATGTAAAATTGTTTTACGGGTTTTCGTAGTGGAACTACGATTGGGTTTTGAAATGTTTATCCATAGATGTACCGTGGTAGTGGGTATGGTTGAGTTGGGCTTCCATTACTCCTCGGTGTAAGTCCAGAAATGTGCGCAGCGTAGGTGCTCTGTACCTTCGGGTTAGTCCCCATAAATTGAGTGTGTGTGGGTGCTTTGTTCCTCGAGCTCAGGTCCCGTAAATTAAGCAGTAGGTGCTCTGTACCTTCGGGCTAGGTCCCGTAAATTGAGTGGTTCGGTTGCCTCCGTTAATGGCGTCGTTATCGTAACTCCGTATAGAACTTATCATTACCGAGCAACCTTGAGTGGTGACTAGGGTAATGGGCAGGAATCTATAGTTGTTACTTTTATGAATTTGGTAGAGTCGGTACATAAGATTACATTTTATCTCTTTCTCCTCGGCTGTGTGTCCCAAGTGGAGAATGGTGTGTTTTACTGCTTTCCCTTAACTGTGGCATGATATCTGTTAGGATGATATGCATAGTTTCAAGGATGAAAATGATGGTTTTCAGATGGAAAACTTGTGGTTTTGAGAGAAAACCTTTTTGGCTTTTGTGGTCGAGTTAGCTCCCACCATATGATTGCATAGGCTGCTTTAAAAACATTTTCTGTAGTTTTCAGGTGACCACGTGGAGTTGACCTAGAGGCTTGTGGTGATGGAGAGCTTGCTGTATTTTTCATGTTTAGACGTGTACTTGTACATGTGATGCCTATTTCTAAAGGTTGATTTTGTACGCCTTAAGGCTATATATTTATTCATGTATGAGAATGTATGTTTACTATTTATGAGAGTTGAACTGTGGGATTTTTATCCAAACGATGTACATTTTTAAGTTGATGATTTTTCAACTACAAATCTTATTTTCTCAAACGGTGTTTGGGTGGGCTTTCGCGTGACCCTGGTGTTTGGGGCGTGACAACTTGGTATCAGAGCTCTGGGTTCGAATACCTAAGAGCCATGAAAAATAGGGTACATCATCTTGTGAGGATATAGGTGTGCTTGATTGCATGTGTTCAAGAGTTTTCTTACATAAGCATGATAGCCTGTGTAGTATGATGATTGTGTATACGTGAGTATGGAGATTGGGCCTTAGGATTGATTAGTCTTGCCTTCAGGTGTTTAGATTAACAAACTTGGGAGCCAAGTTAGAGACGCATTTCGCGGATGTGATTTCTAGCTAGGAATCTGAGTAGGTTGTCCAGATGGACGAGTCTTTCTTATTGGTTCTCCTCGGTATGTGAGATATGTGATGACATGATCTAAGTGGCTATTTGCTAGCATGCTTATATGTGATATGTCTTTTACATTAGCAATAATATGTTGTATGGATGCTTATCCTGTTATATTGCTTTCGTTTAGCGTTATGTCTACGCGGGGAGGACGAGGCCGAGGTCGAGGCCGTGGCCGCGGTTCTGGCCGAAGGGACGTTCCAGTCCCAGATGTTGGGGATGCTAATGCACCCCAAGGACCTGTTGGCGAGGGAGATCTGTTGCGTGAGATGTTCGGTTTCATCTGGCAACTGCTGAGGCCACTAGGGGAAGGGAGAGCCGAGGGTGACTGTTGCGATGCGTGAGTTTCGCCGTCTGGACCCTCCTACGTTTTCTGGGGATCCCAACCCCACGGTAGCCACTGAGTGGCTGGAGCAGGTTACTAGGATTCTAGACACGGTTTAGATAGAGGAAGACGATCTGAGGGTTACGTTTGTTGCCTTCCAGCTGAGAGGGAGTGCTCCCATATGGTGGAAGTTCGCTAAGACCACAGTTGGAGGCACTGGGGAGGCATTCACGAAGGTATTTCTGGAGAAATACTTTTTGGCAACGTTGATGGATCGCTACAGAGATGATTTCCTTTTTTTAACGCAGGGGACGATGACAGTGATTGAGTATGAGGCGGAGTTTACTAGCCTATCCCGGTTTGCACAGGAGATTGTGCCCACTGATGAGTTTCGTGCGAAGCAGTTCGAGTGGGGTTTGAGGCCCGCTATCAGGGATAGAGTGGCGGCATTTCAGGCGCATGTCTTTACGAAGTTGGTACAGATGGCCATGAAGGTGGAAGACACTCTGAATGAGATCTGCAGAGACAGAGACAGTCGGAGTCAGCAGGACGGGGGACGTACACAGAGTCAAGGACGCAGGGAGTGTTAGAGTTGGTATATTGAAAAAATCATGTTTTTAGTATATTTAATTTTATTTTAATAAAATTAATTTTCTATTTTATGAGAAACTTTATGAGCAATGTATGCGTATCATTTCTTTGATACGCATGGATGTCCAATATTCTGTATAGTATTTAATCTAGTGTGTAGAGTACGGCTTGCACACAGAAGATCAGATTTTA
>JAUMHN010403273.1:0-15531 GCA_032360265.1 Heliamphora ciliata
CAAAGGATCAAACCACAGGTCCAAAGAACAGCTGAAAGGGAACCATCAGAGGTCTATGAGTAAAGTACCAGGGATAGATGGGCCCCTAGTCAGCCAAACGAAGCAACGACAGATCAGCCCCAGAAAACTCTAGCTCAAAATCGGCCAACACAAATTACCAACCTACCCTGCGCACAGGGTCCCCAAACATAAGCGGTGGGAGAGCCCTACAAGTCAGCAATAAGTAATGGGCAGAATATCCTCAAAGAATTTGGCTGAGAGAAACCTAGGCCATCCCAAAGGAGACTTAACCATCGGATCCAGATGAAGCAAGCCATCAGCTAGACCCCACTCAAAGAACCGCCAAGGCCCAACCATAGGTACCCAGCTAGAAGTACAGACAGATCCTCATCTAACCCAAAGCAACCTTAGCTCCTCAATTAAGGCAACACACACCCCGGCTGCAAGGGGGGAAAGATGGGATATAAGAAAGCTCGAGAAAGAAAAAACCCAAAAGAACTTCCAAACGAGAGGTACCAAGGAGCCATCCAAAGAGACCTTAATCCAGATGTACCCATCTATACAAACACCGACGGGTACGACATGCCTGATTCAAGAATTAAAACCCGTGAAGCCCATAGGTTACCCACGGGTTCCAAGTATTAAACCTTCTGCTAACATAATTAACTAATTCAACATTTTAAAGCACACAGGGCCAAACAATTTACGTTCAATACAGAAAGAGGGCCCCGCCACTAGCAAGAGAACCTTTATGCAATTAAACACTAGGCAGGCTTCCAAATCCTAGCAAAGTGGACCCCATGTTTACAAGGCAGTTTCACAAAACCACCATGCATCCCACAGTTTTGAAACACCACATGGGAAAACTTGCCCAAAGTTTCCACACAGCGCTTTACACAAAGAAAACCCGTTGGGTTTGTGGGGTCCACGCCTCACCTACAACGCAGCAACCTGTCACCACAGTCTATACAGCACTGAACAAGCATGAAGGAAACAGCCAGCGCACTCGCCAGCGCGTGGCAGAACATCATCTGCTACAGCGATAACAGTTGGCCTGACTCCGATATAAATTACCGGAGACAACCAATGAAACCCAGATCAGCGCCCTAAGCAACTGCGCTGATGTGGCCGTGAAACACATACCGAACCTCTAAAAAAAAGCTCTGAAATGGCCGTGAATATACCTAGCAACATTGTCTTCGGCAAACTTGAACCACTTTGTCCAAAACATAAACAACAAAAGCATCGGGTATATTCTAACAAAATGATCTTGAATCTCGAAAAGATATTATAATAACCACAGAAACACCAATCAGATCGCCATGGGTGAACCATAGCAGATTTGAGAACCCATATATCTTCTAAAATACAACTAATAAACTCCACTGATGCAATAGGGAGCCAGAATACCAACCTTATGAGATTACATCCATGGAAAACTACCCTGGAACACAACCAAAGCGCCATGAATGGGCACCCTGTGGAGATCTAGCTTCAGATCTGCACATCATAGCAAAAACAGGCGCTACGTACCTTGTCCATCCTCGTTATTCCAACTAGCAGTAAGCTTAGATACACCCCACCATTGTCATGGGTGAGATCCAAAGACATACCGAGAGCTTGTTGCTTTGGACCTTTGTTCTGGTTTGATTTGATTTAGATTTCGTCTTCATGGGTGTGATCCACAGACCCAAACCAGCTTTCATCCTCTCGTGGATAGAGAATCACCATGGAATCGCTTGAGGAGAGCTTTCTCTAGAGAGAGAAGCTCTCCCCGGCAAATAATAATTATAATAATTTATTTTGATTAAATATTTATTTATTTAATTAATTCAAAATTCAGAATTAATTCTCACGTTTATTCAAGATATCCGATTTTATGAAAAATTATTTTAAATGTGATATTTTATAAAAAATAAAATATCTAAAATATTTCATTTAATTAATATTAATTAATTAAAAAAAATTTATTTTATTTTCTATTACAAAATATTTTAATTAAAACTAAATTTTTGGATTAATTAAATTAACAGGATAAATAAAACAGATATGCAATCATTCACGCAGTTCATATCTATATGATAAAACAGCTCATGCTTTTTAAATGTCTTAGAGACAAATTATCTTTAAAGGCTGAGATATATTATACAACTCTAATCCTACGGCTCAGATTATCATCTCTCTCCTCATTTAATGCAGTTAGTTTGAAAAAATATTACATCTCTCCTCATTTAATACCTTCTCTCTCTTCATTTTTCTCTCTTCAAAAAATATCATATCTCTTCACAAAAAAATAAATTTTAATGTTTTAAAACTTTTTAATGTTTTGAAACTTTTTTTAAAAACAATAATACAAAATTTTTTTGAATTTTTTTTCTTTCTAAAAAATGAATTTGTTTTATTAAAAGATGTTATTTTGGTTACCTTCGATAGAAAATTATTGAATTAGTTTTTTTTTTAATATAAAAATTTTTATATTATATGACAACTTAAATTGTATCCCCCTTTTTTTCTACGAAAACTAATTACTATTTTTTTAGAAAAAATATTTTCTTTCCATCTAAAAACTAAAAATTAAAATTGTCGTTTTTTCCATTAGAAAATTAAAAATTAAAAATTAAAAATTAAAAATATTATTTTGGTTACTTTTGATAGAAATTTGGTTTTGAATAAATTCTATATTTATAAAAAGTAACAGTTTTATTTATAAAAAGAAAATGTTGAGGAGGCTATGTGAACTTTATAATTTATTGGGTAAATTACACTGACCTTCCCTGAGTTTCATGAAAACATCAATCACATCCCCTGCGATTTTTGAAATGTTATTAACCTTTCATCTGATTTAGTTCTTGCATCAAATTAGTCCAACTGTCAAATTTTCATTACTACTTAACGAAAAAATTATTTTTCAATGTATATTTTTTTATTAAAAAATAATATATTATTTTTTTATATAATAATAAAAATAGTTTTTGATGAAAAACAGTTTTAATAAATTATTTTCTAATAAAAAAATATACATTGAAAAATAGTTTTTCCTTTAAGTAGTAACGAAAATTTGACGGTTGGACTAATTTGATACAAAAACTAAAGTAGAGGGGAAGTTAGTGACATTTCAGAAACTACATAGGAGGTGGTTGATATTTTCGTAAATTTCATAGAAAGTCAATTTAATTTACCCTAATTTATTCTATATGGTATATAATTTTTATTTTTGGAGTGTGAATGTTATAATTGAATAAAATTTATTATATTATACATATGGAGAAAAGCAAAAAATATCATTTCTCTTCACAAAAAAATAAAATTTAATGTTTTAAAACTTTCTAATGTTTTGAAACTTTATCTAAAAAAAATAACTCAAAATTTTTTAGAATTTTTTTTCTTTCTAAAAAATGAATTTATTTTATTAAAAAATATTATTTTGGTTACGTTCGATAGAAAATTGTTGAATTAGTTCTTTTTTAATATAAAATTTTTTATATTATATGACAACTTAAAATGTATCCCTTTTTTTTTTACAAAAACTAATTACTATTTTTTTGGAAAAAATATTTTCTTCCCATCTAAAAACTAAAAATTAAAATTGTTGTTTTTTTCCATTAGAAAATTAAAAATATTATTTTGGTTACTTTTGATAGAAATTTGGTTTTGAATAAATTCTTTATTTATAAAAAGTAACAGTTTTATTTATAAAAAAAAAATGTTGAGGAGGCTATGTGAATTTTATAATTTATTAGGTAAATTACACTGATCTTCTCTGAGTTTCATGAAAATATCAATCACCTACTCTGCGATTTTTGAAATTTTATTAACCTCCCATTTGGTTTAATTTTTGTATTAAATTAGTTCAACCGTCAAATTTTTGTAACCACTTAACGAAAAAACTGTTTTTCAATATATATTTTTTTATTAAAGAATAATATATTATTTTTTTATATAATAATAAAAACAATTTTTGATGAAAAACAGTTTTAATATATTAATTTTTAATAAAAAATATACATTGAAAAACTGTTTTTCCTTTAAGTAGTAACGAAAATTTGACGGTTGGACTAATTTGATGCAAAAACTAAAGCAGATGGGAGATTAGTGACATTTCAAGAACTATATGGGAGGTGGTTGATGTTTTCGTAAATTTCAGGGAAGGTCAATGTAATTTACCATAATTTATTCTATATAATGTATGATTTTTATTTTTGGAGTTTGAATGTTATAATTGTATAAAATTTATTGTATTATACATATGGAGAAAGGAAAAACTATATAAACCACGTGACCTTTCATGTCTTTTCAATGTTTGTCTTTCGTTTTTTTTTTGTGAGAAATTTGAATTAAATTTTTTTAATTAAAAAAAATATTTTTTTTCTTGTGAAAACTTGATTAGTTGGTGGATTTAACTTATAACGAGGTTATGGGTACTTTCTAATTTAATCTTCAAACTCTACATGATATAGGAATTTATTTTTATTTATTTTATTCTTAAATCTTATGTATTTTAATTATAATAATAATTGTTTTAAAAGTTCGATAATTTATTTAATTTTCCTTTTATTTTAATACTTTATTTTTTTTTACTAATCACATTTTATGTATATAAGAGTGCGAGAGCCCTTTAATAATTGAGTATAAAAAATTGATTCAAAAGTGCCTTTTAGGGGTATGAATTATAACTAAAAAATGTTGTATTAAAATATTAATTTTGATCAATCTAATATTACACAAGTCGTAAGTGTCTGTAGGCATGGGCATTCCCTAGTATATATATAAATTTGATATGCAAATATCCTGATTTTATGATCCAAGTAAAACGCTGAAGCATTTCAGTCTCTCGAAGAGAATAAGCTGTAATAATCCCCTTTTATTTCTGATTCTTGTGTCCTGATTGCATCAGACTTTCCTGATACTATATGATATATTAATATATATCAAATCAATCCTGTATATATCAGAAAATCAACACAAAACAACCCTAAGAGAGAGAAAATAGCTGGCCACCACCAGCCACCACCAGCGCCGCTTTGCCGCCGCCTCATTCAAGCTCTGTTTTTTACGAGCTTTATATCGTTGGAAAACTCTAGAAATATGAGATTTTTTTTTTTGCAAAAAATATGCTAAAAAACTACCTAGAAAATGATCAAAAAAACTGCCCGAACCACAAAAAACGTTGTTGGCCTCAACAGCACTGCGCCGCCAACTTCCTGAGGCTTTTTCGACCTCTTCCCAAACTTCGTTTTCGATGTATTTTATATCGAGAGAAAGTTCTTGAAAAGTACTATTTTATATATATATATATATATATATATATATACATATATATATATGCTTGAAAACAACCAAGAAACTACCAAAAAAATCGTCCAAAGCTGCTGTGAGACCCTATTCCATTTTTTTTTGTTATTTATGTATTTGATGTGTTTTCTTCATTATATAAATAGCCTTGATGAATGATTTATGTTTTAAAGTTGTAGAACAACATGTGTAAATGTGTTTTACACTTTCTCGGGTTTGGTTGAGGCTCGTTTGGCTGGTGTTTAAGCTGAAAAACCTGTTTTACGCTGAAAAATAGTTTCCCCAGCAATCTAATCGAACGAACTGGAGGATCCAGTCGCCTAGGGCGACAGAAGGCCCATCCAATCGACTAGATGAGGTTGTTCAGTCAACTGGGGCGTGATATTTCTGAGTTCTATAAATATCTGGAGGCTGGAGATATTTTGAAAACATAACTTGTAAGCTAAGTTTTGCGTTTTCTCTGCTTTCTCTTAAGATTTGAGGGCCCGGGGCTTGGTTTTTTTGTTAGTTTGTTTTTCGATCCTGGCTGTATGCGCTGTAAGCTTCGCATTCATCTGGTAAAATTCTCAATTCGACGAAGTTCAATTTTTGAGGCTTCGAGTTTTGACTCACTGAGATAGAATTCTAGACTGTATTGTTGTTAAAGGGTGCCATATGTAATTATATGTGTTTAAATCTTGGTTTTTGGGTAAAAAGTATGTTTTTACACCTTTCTTGATTTATTACATGATTCGGATGTGTTGATGTCCGTAGTTTTTAAAAAGGTGGTTTTGAAAAATGGAGATTTGTGAAAGTTGTGAAAAAACTTGTTTTTTTTTTTTGGTTTGGAGCTAACCATCGGGATTGAGTCTCAATTTTTAAAACATTTGTTGAAAGTATGTTTTTACATGCTAGTTGATCTCTATGGTTGATGGATTGGATTTCTTTTTATACATGTGATGTATAACTGTTCTATGGGTTTTTGTAGTTAAGCTACGGTTGGTTTTAAATGATTTCCATAGATGTAGCGTGACAGTGAGTGTGTTGAGTTGGACTTTTATTGCTCCTCGGTGGAAGTTCGAAAACGTGTGTAGCGTAGGTGGTTTATACCTTCGGGTTAATCCCCATAAATTAAGCAGTGGGTGCTTTGTACCCTCGAGTTTTAGCCCCGTAAATTAATCAATTACGTTGTTGTGACTCCATATAGAACTTGCCATTACCTAGCAGGCCTTACGTGGTTCAGGACTAGGGTAATGGGCATGAGTTTATAGTTGTTGCCTTTGTCCATGTGTGTGGCAGAGTCGGTACATAGAAATTATTTTATCTTATTTTCCTCAGCTGTGTGGCTCGAGTGGAGAATACTATTTTGTTATTGTTTTTCCCTTAACTGTGACATGATATCTGTATTGTTGATATGCATGGTTTTACGATTGGAAATAAGGGGTTTTATGAAGTAAAACCTTTTTGAGGCTCATGTTAGCCTGAGGGAAAACTTGTGATTTTGGAATGAAAAATCTTTTTGGCTCTTGTGGTTGAGTTTTTATGTTTTTGATTGCATAACCTGCTTTATAGCTTTCTAGTCTGTTTCTATTAGGTTTCGGCTCACGGTGTGAGATTTTTGTACAAACCATTTTTTTGGGTAATTAACCGTAATATTAAAGAAAGAAAAGAAACAAAAATACAAGGGGCATACCCCAGGTCTGACAAACACCACCAGAAACAACACCAAAAGCATCAAAAAAAGGCTTTCGACTAAGCCACAATGGGACAACAAACAACCAAACAAAGTAAAGAGACCATAATTGCCACCCCATAATTTAGAAAAATAATGGGGGAGGAAATTAGGACAATCTTATCTAAGCTAAGCACCAGCCAACCCACTAGAGACCGAAAGAGATGCCTATACGATTACTCAATGAAGGCACAAAATAAATTGACAGCCCAATCACTGTACAGCCAAAATCCACTGGAACCGAGAGCCATCCATATTAACCATGGGCTTCCACTTCAGCCACAAATTGAAAGCAGGAGAGTTATAAATATGGAATAATGGAGCAAAACTAACCAACCCAACCAAAATCGCTACAGCCAAAACCACTGCAGTCGCAAATAGCTAACCAAACAGAGCAAAACTTAAAGTACAGGAAAACAACACTAGAAGCCACATAGGAGACCATTAATAAAGAGACTCCAAAGAACAAAAAGAAACAAACACACGCACCCAGACCCCTACACAAGCCGTAGGGAAGGCTATATACATAATAGGGAAACACTAAATAAGAAGCTTAAAGAAACAAACTTCCC
Organism: Heliamphora ciliata; assembly: GCA_032360265.1. Lineage (NCBI taxonomy): Eukaryota > Viridiplantae > Streptophyta > Magnoliopsida > Ericales > Sarraceniaceae > Heliamphora > Heliamphora ciliata. The sequence continues at coordinate 7,576 of JAUMHN010403273.1, forward strand.
AAAAACAATGAAAAACCCTCCTAGCTTAGGCAATATCAAACAACCTACAACAAAAACCTTCCCTGATTGAGTAGCGGCCGGTCTCCTCATAGACGAGTTTTCTTCCTTTTGGGGCGTGCTGGAGTCCAGGACCTGAGAAGGAGATGGAATTGTAAAAAAATAAAATAAGAGCACAGCAACACATGCACCCATACCTCACACACTCCACTCAGATATCACTCTACCCTCCAAAAAAAAGATAGAAGCAATCCTCTCAACAGTCAAGAGGACTGCCTCCATGGGATAAAACCCAAAGAGGTGAAAAGAACCCCATACTCGGCCGCAACTACACATGGAACAAACGCATTTAATAGGGTTAGTAAAAACCTCACAAAGACTCACTCAAGTGTATATCACTCCACCCTCTAATAATAATTCCCATATCTCACTGCTCCTTAGACCTTCCAGGCGAGTCTGCACAGGACAAAAGAAACTGGCAGGTAATAAGGATTAGATGAAATATTACCAGACCCTAACTCTGTACTCCAAACACAATAAACCTAACCTCACATGAAAGCTGGCCTTCCGCTGTGGAGGATGAAATAAAAAATTCAACAGTTAGCTCAAAAAATGTCTGGGGGACACCCCATTCCTCTTGAATAGCTCTATTAATAGAGGAGCCAGGAACTCTACGCCTAGAGGAAACCCTACCCCGAATAAGCTCACATATCTCCTTGAAAACCTCCTCACATCGACGGTCGTTACCTTGGAATTTTCGAAGGTTACGCTCTTTCCATATACAATAGATTGTCATAGAAAGAGCAAGTCGACGAACCAGGGAGCTCAGGGCAGAGCTGCCACCCCCACTATCAAACTTAGTCCACCAGGCTTTCCAAGATGGCTAAGACCAGCTAAGGGTGCATTTATTCAGGACCCAAGACCACACCTGACTAGCATAATTACATTGGAAGAAGAGGTGATCATGGGATTCTTGAGTACCAGAGCATAAACTACACCTATTATCACAATTTAAACCAAACAGCCTAAGCCTATCACCCATGTTAAGCCTTTCCCAAATAGCCACCCAAAGAATAAAGCTAACCCGAGAAATATGATGCTTAAACCAAACAAGCTTATGCCAGCATGGTCTAGATCTACGCTCACAGATTGCCTCTCATAAAGAACTGATGGAGAATTTACCACCATTTAAAAGCCATCTAATACTATCATCCCTAGAGGAATCAGGAGAAAACCTAACCTCCCTAGCCATCTCAATAAGGTCCATAAAGACCACCGACGGCTACCTCCAGTTGCAACAATCAATAATACACTAAACTTTGGACAAACGTCCCAGGCCCGACTCATAAATGATGCGAGGGCCCCTGGACTCTAGGATAGAGCCCCAAGGATGCCACGGGTCCAGCCATAGAAAAGTATCCTTGCCATTACCAACCTCATACTTGACCAAAGGTTTCAACAAAGGATGAAGTTAGAGGAGCTTCCTCCAGCACCAAGAGGCAGATTGGGAAATCTTGACCGCCCAAAAGGGGATACCCCGAAGGACATTAGACTTAAATCCACATACACTAGAGAGAAATAGCACCCCCTGTAAGCAAGAACCAAATGTGTTTAGCCACTTCGACTTTGCTCCACAATACAAGGGATTTAATGGCTAGCCCCCCTTCCTTTTTAGGGACACAAACCTCATCCCACGAAACCTTGGCCCTAGAAGACTTCATATCCGGGCCACTCCACAGGAAGGCCCTAAGCAAGCTCTCAACTTCCTTAAAGACCTTCTTAGGTAGAATAAACAATGAGGACCAGTAAACTTGCATTGAGAATAAAATGGAGTCAATTAATTGGAGCCTACCAGCGTAAGACAAGAATTTACTCGTCCATACCTGAATTCTACTGGCAATTTTATCAATCAGAGGTTTGTAGTCTTTATAAGCAAGTTTCGTAGTAATAAGAGGAACCCCAAGATAACGAACAGGTAACTGACCTTCTCTAAAGCCCAGAATATTTAAAATTTCAAGCTTCAAGGTTGTCTCCACCCCAGAAAAGTAGACATCACTCTTAGGTGGACTAGGGGTTAAGCAAGACAACCTAGTGAAGTCGTCTAGAAAATGGCAAACAACCTTAACCGACTGAACATCAGCCTTAGAAAACACCATAAGATCATCAGCGAAGCATAGGTGAACAATCTTATCCTTACCACAACGCTAATGGTAATTGAAAGGCATCTCGGTGGTATGTTTATGGAATAAGCCGGACAACACTTCCATAGCCATAACAAAAAGGTAGGGGGACAGGGGATCGCCCTGCCTAAGACCTTTTTTACCTTGAAAGAAACCATTGAGCTCTCCATTGATGCTAACGGAGAAACTAGGCAAGGTCATACATTTCCTAATCCACCTAACCATCTTATCAGGGAAATCCATACATCTTAGAATAGTTTCTATAAAGTCCCACCTGACATTGTCATAAGCTTTCATAAGATCAACCTTAAGTGCATAGCGAGCGCCTTTGTTCTGCTTATGGTAATCCCTAAGAAGCTCTTGAGATAGGAAGATATTATCAGCTATACGTCTACCTTTCACAAAGGCAGATTAGGATAGAGAAATAATTTTAGGCAGATACCCCTTAATCCTATTAGCTATGATCTTTGAGATGCATTTATAGATCATGTTGCAACAAGATATGGGACGGTATTCTTTAATAGAAGATGGGTTAGGGATCTTGGGAATCAAGGTAATGGCTGTAGTGTTAGCCTCACGCAACAAATGACCAGTCTCTTAGAAACATTTAACAGCTTTGGCAACATCAGGCCCCACTAACTCCCAGGCATTCTGAAAAAACCCCGCGGAGAAACCATCAGGCCCAAGGGCTTTGTTAGCTTTTAGAGACCACATAGTTCTCTTAATCTCAGCTTCAGTAACCTCACCAGCCATACTTACAGCACTCTATGAGGACAATTTATGCCTAATAAGACCCCTAATCTCACCAACATCAATAGCCACAGCACACACCCGAGTACCCAAAAGTTCCTTGTAGTACCCGACAACATGTTCAGCGACGCCCTGTGTATCAGTGCAAATCGAACCATCCTCACAAGTAATAGAGGAGATACGGGACTTGTTATGCTAAAGTTAATGGACTTAAAGAAGAACTTTGAGTTTTGGTCACCAAGGTTTAGCCACTGAATTCTGGCCTTTTGCTTGAGGAAGCTCTTCTCAGCTAGGCATAGCTCCAAAAATAACCTGTAGGCCTCCCTTTCTTGGGTAGCCAAGGCACTATCAGAAGGACACCTATCCAACCGAACCTGTAGATCCTCGAGGACAGCTTTTTGGCTTACAACTCCGTTAGACAACTCACTGTATGACTCCTTATTCAACTTTTTAAGCTGGGACTTCAAAAGCCTAAGCTTGTGTGTAACTTGAAACATCTCAGACCCTACAACATTCTCCTGCCAAACCTTCCTAACCAGGGGGAGAAATTGAGGGCTCTTAGCCCAAAAATCAAAGTATTTGAAGGGTTTCTTAGCTGTGTACCCATTAAAATTAAGAAGAAACTCAATTCTAGCATGATCCGAGATGCCCGGAGGGCAAAAGAGGGCACTAGTTTGGGGAAAATTGACAACCCATACCTCATTGACCAAAGCACGATCAATCTTGGATTTAATGAAATTCTCTTCACTTTAGTTGTTAAACCAAGTAAATTAGATGCCACTATATCTAAGATCGTTCAACTCAGCCTTAAAGAGATATTTATTAAAATCATCCATGTGGCCCGACCACATGGTACTCCCATCGAAACGCTCATGTGGGTATCTAACAGCATTGAAGTCCCTCATGATCAACCAAGGGGACATTGCCAAGCCAGGAGAAGTAGAAATAAGCTGACTCCATAGGCAGGTTCTTTCCTCCAGGCTATTAAGACCATAAACAAAAGCAATCCAAAAGGACACATCTTCCTCCAGGTAACAAGCCTGACAGTGGATCCATTGAGCCCCAACATCCATCACATCCACCTTAACAAAATTAGGCTCCCAGCACACCCACAACCTACCCAAATCACTAAAGTTGTAGTTATGAGCAAAGTTCCAATTAGGCCAGATCTTGTCAAAAATGGACTTAGAGTTATGTTCTTTCACCCTGGTCTCATTAGTAGCCATTAACTTAGGTTGATATTTCCTAACAAAATTTCTAAGCTCATTTTTCTTTATCTTATTAGTAAGGCCCCGTATATTCCAAGAGATTATTTTAGACATAAAAAAGATGGTTAGTGAAGTAACCTTTTTTCCTTCTTCTTGCTGCTTTTGATTATCCTACCCACTGAGTCGCGGGGGGATAAGGAGACTTCCTCTGGGTCACTAACCTCCACTGGGGAGAACAGTTCCTATTTAGTGCCTTGACCCGCAACAAGGACAGGCTCCAAAGCCTGGGCAGATTGGTTTCTCGTAGTTGGGCTCCGAACCACTGGATTGGGGTCAGCTTCAGCACAGGTTGTTTAGCAGGAGTAGCATGTAGAGTCAAAGCAGCATCTTGTCCAAGTTCCGTAGCTACGAAGCACCTTGCTCATTCCCTTGGATAACTTCACAAGAGATGAGGGTAGATGTCGAGGGTGGTTAAGGAGCCGCAGCCATTACCTGGATATCACCCACAACTGCCTTTCTTTTACCAACAGATGTCCATTTGGATTGAGCCGTCGGTTTAGCATGTTTACATTTCTTGATATCATGGCCAAAAGCTTTACAAGAAGAGCACATAGAGGGCAGACCTTGATACTCCACTCCCATAAGAACAGTGTCTCCTTCACATTTAACCTGAATTGAATGCTTCAGGGGTTTTCCCGCGTCAACCTCAATACAAGCTCTTGCAAAAGAAATGCATTGTCTGGAATCTGTGGCGTGGTCCAAGTATAAAGGGACCCCTAGGGTACTTGTAATTCGGCTTAGGCAAGAGTTATTCCAAAACTCTAGAGGAAGGTCATAAAGGTTAACCCATTCTGGAATTTTGGATAATGTCTCCTTAGTAAACTTGAACCATTTTTTCCATCGTTGTAAAATAAGGTGCTTACCCGAAAAATGCCAGGGGCCTTTGTCCTGGATGTGGTTCATGGCTTCTTCTGATTTGAACTTGAAGATGAAAAAGCCCCTATCATTTCCCAAGACCTCAATTAACCCTTCTTGGTCCCACAGGGTTCTGGCAATTGCTCTGACTAACCCAAATGCAAGAGGAGAAACAAGAAAATAACCAACCAGGCAGTCTTCCCATGTTTTTTCGTCCATTAAGTTGCTCTCAATTTCAACTACCTCCGATTCCAGCCCTTCCACGTAAGTTACCCAGAAGATCTATTGGGGAGAGATCCCGAGGGTCGTGGGCGGGAACTAACATCAAACACCTTAGCCACAACCTGCGGTTCCCCTGTACCAAGTTCTCCAGCCGACGTTGATGATGACTTGACAACCTCACCCCAAGACCATGGCTCCACAATTCTAGGGGGTTCAGATCCCTGGGACCTTCTACCCCCAAACCTCGGCCCTCCCCTGTTTCGAAATGGGGGTCTACCACCACCCCTTCCTCTAGAATTTTGGAAAAGGTTTAGGTCACGAACGGGGTTACCGTGTTCGTCGGAGAACCACCCGAACTTGTTGTGAGCCACTTCAATTGAAGAAAATCGACTGTCCTTGGTTTTTTCGGCACCTACCTTAGTTGCAGAACCTTCCCGCGAGGCAATAACTTCAAAGATACACTCAATGTTTGCTTGAGCTAAATCCTTATCGTAATGAGCCATTTTAAGAAGTAGATCTTCATGACCACTTTCGGCTTCATCTTCAGAGATGACTACATTCTCCGCTTCCACATGATCAATCGAGGGTAAAGTGGGCTTAACTGGATTAAGCCCTCTCAATCGGTTCATATGCACTTTAATGGCTTCATACATCTCCTCGAAAAATGGCTTGAGGCCAGATCTAACAACTCGTTCTTCCTTCTCTATCAAATCGTCCACGTTAGAGAGGACGTCTTGGAACTGGCTAGCCTCGTGGAAGACCTCGCTTAGCTTCGCCGGAGACCGTACATCAGAAGGGGAAGAAACCCTAGCAAAGCACACTAAGAGATTATGGGAACAACCCATAATCGATTTTCCAGCCGACTGAGAGATTTGGGTGTTTTCAGGTATGGGAAGAGATTTCCCTACTCTCAAATCGACATTGCAGCAGTAGAAGAGATCTATTTCGGGTGATGAAACCCTAGTGCGAAGAGTTAGAGGCCATTGCAAATCGGAAGCGCAAGTCGCACCGTCCGTCGCACCTCAGAGCGTGACTTTTTGCCTCGGGTTTCGTAAGTTGTTGTTTTGTATAAACCTTTTTCAGGTATAGGTGAACATGAGGAGTTGATCTAGATGCCCGTGGTGGCGGAAGACTTACTGTAGTTTTTCTTATTTTTGAGACATGTAGTCTTACATGCGATGCCTATTTCTGAAGGCGAGTTTTCTATGCCTTGAGGCGATATACTTATGCATGTATGGAACTGTATGTTTACTATTTATGAGAGATGAACCTTGGGTACTCTTTTATCCAAATGTTATACATTTTAAGTTAAGATGGTTTACCAACTAAAGATCTTATTTTCATAAACGGTGCATGTGGTGGGCTTTCACGTGACCCTGGTGTTTGGAGCATGACGACTTGGTATCAGAGCTTTGGGTTCGAATACTTAATAGCTATGGGAAAGAGGGTACATCACCTTGTGAGGATGTGCGTGTGCTTAATTGCATGTGTTTAAGCGTTTTGTTAACATACGCATGATAACCTGTTCAGCATGATAGTTGTGTATATGTGGGTATGGAGGTTGGACCTTAATATTGATTAGTCTTGCCTTCAGGCGTTTGGATTAACAAACTTGGGAGCTAAGTTAGAGACGCGTTTCAAAAACGTGATTTCTAGCAAGGAATCTAGGTAGGTTATCAAAAGTGACGCGTCATTCTTCTTGGTTCTCCTCGGTATGTGAGATGTGTTGACATAATCTTAAGTGGCGATGTGTTAGCATGCTTATATGTGTTACGTCTTTTACGTTAGCAATAACATGTTGTATGGAAGCTTATCCTATTATGTTGCTTTCGTATAGAGTTATGTCCACGCAGGGTGGACGAGGCTGTGGTCGAGATCATGGCCGTGATTCTGGCCGAAGGGATGTTCCAATCCTAGATATTGGGGATGCTAATGCACCCCAAGGACCTGTTGACAGAGTAGGCCTGTTGCATGAGATGGTAGGCTCCATCCGGTAGCTGGCTGAGGCCTCTAAGGGAAGAGAGAGCGTACCTGAACCGAGGGCGATGGTCGTAATGCGCGAGTTCCGACGTATGGACCGTCCTACCTTTTTTGGGGATCTTAATTCCACAGTAGCCACGGAATGGCTAGAGCTGGTTACCAGGATCTTGGACACGCTTCAGATAGAGGAGGATGATCTGAGGGTTACTTTTGCTACCTTCCAGCAGAGGGGGAGTGCTCACATGTGGTGGAAGTTTGCCAGGACTACAATAGGAGGTACTTGGGAGGCATTCACTATTGGGAATGTATACTGAAAAGTCATGCTTTTTATGTATTTTATTCTAGATCCCTTGCATATTAATGAGAAACATTTGAGATGATTTTGCATTCGTGGTTTTATATTTATATTAGTGATGAATGAATGCATAGCCCGTATATTCTGTCCAGTATTTGACTCGGTGCGTGCTGCACGAAAGAACGGGTCAAAGGTTCTGATAGATTATACAGGTAGGCTCACAATCGCAATGGACCCGTACATTTCATTGGTACGATTGTAGTACATCGTTATAGTAGCCAATCTTGGCTAAGTCAAACGGATCGAATTCAGATTTTGGGAATTCAATATTTGAGCTCGATGTGTTAGTACACTTGGAGTGTATTGAGCGGGATCAACGGGATGATCGATTCTATACTGACTATATGAA
>JAUMHN010403284.1:0-15529 GCA_032360265.1 Heliamphora ciliata
TATATATATCTATAAATATATATATATATATATATATATCAAACTAATTTCTTTTATTTAATTCTAGCAGAAAATTCGGGTATTTTTACATAGATTCGTTTCTTGACTTTTCGATCTTAACTCTTGTCTTAAACGACTTGGACTTATAACTTTGACTTATTATCCTCAATATTTGGGTTTTAATATATGCTTGTGTAGTTCTCCCTCTGTCTCGGGTCTCGGGCACGAAAAGGTTAAACGTGTTAATATATATATAGTATTAAGATGTTAAGTAATAATAATATCCTGTGGGGATGCCCACAATAACTATTGTAGGCTCTCATTTGCTTAATAAATACATGGGTATGCCTCACAATGAGACACGTTTTTTCGTATTCTTTTTCTCTTTTCTAACATGGTATCAGAGCCATGTAACCCTAGCCACCAAACCCTAACCTTTAGTCTATCCAGCTGTTGCCAGCCACAAACCCTAGTTTTTACGTCGCAACCATCACCGAACCTCCGGTGACCCTCGTCGACCCTCGTCGGACCTTTGCCGGCCCTTGTCGGACCTCTGTCGGCCCTCGTCCACCAATCATCCAGCCACCGCCAGACACAAACCCTAACCCTCGCGTCGTGACCAACCACAAACCCTAACCTTCGCGTCGCGACCAGACACAAACCTTAGCCGCCAGCCACCGCCGACCCTTCTAAGCCCCTCGCCGACCCTCGTCGGACCTTCGTCGACCCTCACCGACCACCATCGGCCCTTCGCCGACCACCGCTGACCTCCGTTAGAACCACAGCAGGCCTTTGCGACCTACCTCAGTCGCCGTAACAGCTTTTAAACCTCCTCGTAGGACCTCCAGCCACTTGTCAACCACTCACCGGACCTCGTCGACCTCCGGCGAGCCTCATTGACCCTCGCTGGCCCTCCGGTAGTCCCTTCCAGAGGGTTTCTCTCTCTCTCTCTCTCTCTCTTTCCCTCACTGCATCTGTCTAGTCTGTACAACGGGCTGTGGTATGCTAGTTCGATGATGCAGTGAGGGTTCCGCACTATTCTCGGTCATTCTCCCGTGTGGATGTAACTTGTGTTCCGTGGTATTTTTTATTTTTGGTCTCCTTGCTGGTAGATAAGGATGTCAGAGGCTTTGGTGACCCGTGAACCTCAAGTTGAAGCTGGCCGGCAGCGTACCACAGAGGTGTTTTTTTCATCCACACGGTTAGTAGATCGGCGACTTGATGGCGCCAACAGTTATGCATTATGAAAAAAGAGTGTTTTGAGGTCACTTCAGGGAATGGAGCTCGATTCCCATTTATTTGATGATCCTCCATCTCAAACCTCAACAACCTTTGAGACCTGGACCCGGGACGATGCCCGAATATTCAGTCAGCTACTCAATTCAATGGAATCTTTCGTTCTGGCCTTGGTGGTTAACACTGATACTGTACGAGAGATCTGGTTCTCATTGGAGTTAATTTATTTATCCATCAATGATCTCTCCCGTTTATATGACGTTATGAAAGGCTTCTTTCAGTCTCAGCAATCCGAGAAGCCGCTTCAGGATCATTTTTTGCAATTCAAGGTTTTGGCAGACGAATTTGACCGACTCCTTTCATTCACGAATCAGTTGTCCCAGTTTCAGCAGCAGAGACAACAATTACTGGTGGTGTGCTTCTTAGCTAGTTTAGATTCTGAGTTCGACTGGGCGCGTTCTCAGATTCTTGCCGGGATAGATATTCCTACTCTTTTCTAGGCGTTCCGACACCTAAGTCAAGCATCTCGTCGGGATGACTCTCGAGGCCCTACTGCATCCCCTGTTGAGGCATCTGACCAATCTGCTTTAGTAGGTATTCATGGCAACCGCAGCAGTCGAGGCCGCGATTGTGGTAGTGATAGGTCTGGTCGTGGAGGGGGTCGTGATGGTGGTCGCGAGACCCGTACGTTCCATTATTGCGGGATAAGGGGGCACATTCGTAGTGAGTGCTACAAACTTCATGGGAAGCCCCCATTGGTGGCCAATGCCACATTCGATTTTAGCCAGCCAGACTACATCCAGCCGAGTCCTCAGGGGGCACCCAGCTCAGCCAGACGAGTTGTGGAGATGACTGCAGCAGAGTATGATCAGTACATGTATGGACAGACTGGACAGAATGCGAGTTCGTCCGATGTATCGGCAGCCACATTTACAGGTAATCCTACTGCATGTGTGGCTGCTCCCCACACTTGGGTTATCGATTTTGGCGCTTCTGCTCACATAGCTGGATCATCAGGTATTCTCTTTGATTACGAGCCTACCCCTGGTCATCCTGGTGTCTTTGTGGCTAATGGATCTTCCCTAGCTATCAAGGGTTGCGGTGTTGCGACACCAACCTCTGCCCTCTCCTTATATAATGTCTTGCATACCCCTGATAACCCCTTCAATTTACTATCCACCAGTTAAATTACCTCTGATTTGGGTTGTTCAGTGACATTCTTTCCTAATTCTTGTATTTTTCAAGATCTTTCGACGAAGAGAACTATCAGTAGAGGACGGGTCTCTGGGGGTTGTATCTGCTGGATGCCGCTCCTGCTCAATCATATTTAGCCGTATCATCTTCTGCTCTTGATATTCACTGTCGTGTTGGGCATCCTAGTTTACCAAATCCCAAAATACTTTATCCTAGTTTAAAGTCTGTGTTGACTATTGAGTGTGAGTCATGTCGTTTTGTTAAGTACCTGCGTGTGCCTTTTCTTCTCGTGTCAATAAAAGAGCTTCAGCTCCATTTCAGTTAGTTCATTCCGATGTCTGGGGACCTAGTCCGGTCACCTTTTTATTTGGTTTTCGCTACTTTGTGAGTTTTATTGATGATTACTCTCACACCACCTTTCTCTATTTAATACAGTATAAATCTAAAGTTGTGTATGTGTTTATCCAATTTTGCATGACTATACAAAATTAATTTGGCACTTGTGTTAAAATCTTGCGGAGTGATAATGGGGGGAATATTTGTCTACTACTATAAGGGAATTTTTGATAAGTCGTGGTATTTCTCATCAAAGGTCGTGTCCCGATACTCCCGAACAAAATGGGGTAGCTGAACGGAAAAATAAACATGTGTTAGAAGCAGCCCGGGCTCTATTGTCTCATATGCATGTGCCTCATCAGTTTTGGAGTGAGGCGGTTCTTACAACGTGCTATCTCATTAATTGCATGCCGTCCACTGTATTGGGTGGTCTTTCTCCTATATCTGTACTAACTCCTATGGCGCCTCTACATTCCTTGCCACTTAAAATATTTGGTTGTATATGCTATGTGCGCGACACCAGACCACAGGTTACCAAACTTGATTCTCGTACCCTCAAATGTGTGTTCCTTGGCTATCCTCAGTATCAAAAAGGGTATCGGTATTATTGCTCTACTCTCCATCGTTTTGTTGTGTCTCGGGACGTCACCTTTCTTGAGTTAATCCTTTTCTATTCACCATCTCCTTCCCGTCTATCTCTTGATCGCGAGTCACCTCCCCCTCCTTTGTCTGCTGATTTTATGCTTTCTCGGGTTACCACTAATGTTCCCACTACATCTCCTGAGCCGCTCTCAACGCCGCCTCCTGCACCTTCACCTTCAAGTGATTTGACCCCTGTTGTGCCAGTCCTCTCGTCGGCTGATCCGCCAGCCTGTGAGCCCTCTATTGCTGCTCATCGCCCATATCGCCGATGTCCGGATCACTCTAGGTATGTTGAGTCTTATAAGGGGTTGCCAGCTTCCTTATAGGTCTTTATTTCTGCACTGGATACTATTGCTGTTCCAGGAAGTGTTTTAGAGGCTCTCTCTCATCCTAGTTGACGATTAGCTATGTTAGAGGAAATGTCCGCCTTAGAGCATAATGGTACCTGGAAACTTGTTTCTTTTCCTGCCGGGAAGTAAGCCGTTGGCTGCAAATGGGTCTATACAGTAAATGTGAATCCTGATGGTTTTTTGGCTCGTTTAAAAGCATGCCTTGCTGCGAAGGGATATGCTCAGACATATGGCGTTGACTACTTTGAGACGTTCTCTCCAGTCTCTAAGATGACCTCTATTCAGTTATTCCTCTCTCTTGCTGCCACCAAGAACTTGCCCTTGTATCAGCTGGATGTTAAAATGCCTTCCTCCACGGCGACCTACAGGAAGAAGTTTATATGGAGCAACCTCCCGGGTTTGTTGCTCAGGGGGGGTCTGGCCTTGTGTGTCAACTTTGTCGGTCCTTATATGGTCTAAAACAATCTCCTCGGACTTCGTTTGGGAGATTCCGTACGGTGGTACAATAGTTTGGACTACAACAGTCAAGCAAAGATCATACAGTGTTCTTTCATCGGACTGATGCAAGATGTATTCTTCTCGTTGTATATGTTGATGATATTGTTATTACTGGTGATGATCATGTTGGGATTGGCTACCTAAAGACTTTCTTGCAGTCATAATTTCAAACGAAGGATCTTGGACACTTGCAATATTTTATAGGAGTTGAGGTAGCTAGAGGTAAACATGGGATCTTTATTTCTCAAAGAAAATATGTGATTGACATTCTGCGTGTTGCCGGTCTACTGAATGCAAAAATTATGGAGTCTCCGATGAATCCAAGTATGAAGCTTCTTCCTAGTGAAGGTGATGTGTTTCCTCATCTAGACAGGTATCGACGAATGGTGGGAAAACTTAATTATTTGACTACCATGAGTAGACTAGACATTTTCTATCTGGTCAGCGTTGTCGGTCAATTCATGTCTGATCCTCGTACTCCCCACTGGAATGCAGTGATTCGTATCCTTCGGTATCTCAACAGCAACCCAGGGATGGGTCTACAATTTTGTGATCGGGGTCATTTGCGCACCGAGGGCTATTCTGATGCAGACTGGGCAGGAAGTCCAATTGATAGAAGATCCACATCAGGGTTCGCTGTTTTTGTTGGTGGGAACCTCGTGTCATGAAAAAGCAATAAGTAAGATGTGGTGTCGAGATCAAGTGCAGAGGCAGAATACAGGTCCATGGCATTAACTACATCTGAAATTATGTGGGTTCGATGACTTCTCACTAAATTAGACGAACCGCCTATGGGTCCTACTAAGTTGTGGTGTGACAATAAGTCTGCTGTTTACATCGCTACTAATCCAGTGTTTCATGAGAGAACTAAGCACATCGAGATCGACTGTCATTTCATCCGCCACGAGTATAAGAACGACACTATCGATTTTGGCTTTGTTCGTTCTAGTGAACAGTTGGCTGAAGTGTTCACTACATCACTGCCCGGGCCCCGGGTTCACTATATTTGTAACAAGTTGGACATGATTGATATCTATGCTCCAACTTGAGAAGGGTGTTAATATATATTTAGTATTAAGATGTTAAGTAATAATAATATCATGTGGGGATGCCCACATGATCTATTGTAGGCTCTCACTTGCTTAATAAATACGTGGGTATGTCTCACAATGAGACACATTTTCCCGTATTCTTTCTCTCTTTTCTAACAAAACGGTCAGGCCGGTTCGTATTACCGAACTTAGGTTCAAGATTTCGTTTCTTTTGAGATGTTATTTCTTTTCTATTCGTATCTTGAGTTCGGGTAATTACAATCTACCATTCTTTAAGAAAATTCGTCCTCAAAATTTACATACCTTACTCGAAGAGACGTGGATATTTCGCATGATAAAAATTTAAAGCCAAAGCTACAGTTCAAACTAATAGTTTCTAACACACGACTCTATTCAACAATTCAAAATGCCATTAAAGGCTAACACTTACCATTAAAAGGAACTACAACTCATTACCTCTGAAGACCAACCCTTGCCCTTACCGGGCTTACACACACCCTTACAGGGTAAAACTCTTTTAAATTAATCATACCCCTTTCATGGTGGTACCTTTAGGAACACACGGTCTCCTACTACAAACTCTAGGTCGCTTCTCCTATTATCTACATAACTCTTCTGTCTGTCTTGCGATTGCTTCAATCTCTCTCGGATCAACTTAATCTTGTCAGTGGAGATTTAAACTATTTCTGGTCCAAGTAACTTTCTCTCTCCGACTTCTTTCTAACAAATTGAGCTTTGACATTTCCTGCCGTACAATATTTCGTAAGGGGCCAACCCTATAGTTGACTGAAAATTATTGTTATATGCGAACTTGATCAACGACAAATGTTCCTCCCAGCTTCCAGCAAAGTCTAGAATGCATGCTCTGAGCATATCTTCTAAGATCTGAATTGTCCTCTCCGATTAACCGTCAGTCTGTAGATGGAAAGCCGTGCTAAACTTTAAAGTAGTCCCCAATGCTTCTTGTTTGCCTAAAACCAGGACGTAAAATGTGGGTCTTTATCCGATACTATAGAAACTGGTACTTTGCGTAGCCTAACGATCTCATCTATATGAAGCTGTGGAAACCGATCCGCAGAATACGTAATTTTTATTGGTAGGTTGTGAGCTGACTTCGTCAACCTATCCACAATTACCTAAATAGCATCATTCCCATTGTTCGAGGGAGTCCAGTTACGAAATTCATAGTAGTATGTTCCCACTTCCACTTGGGTATAGGTAACAATTGTAGTAATCATGTCGGCTTTTGGTGTTCAATCTTAACTTGCTGGCATACTAAACATCTTGTCACGAAATTCGCTACGTCCTTCTTCATCCTACTCTACCAGTAACTTTTCTTTAATTCTCTATACAACTTCGTACTTTTTGGGTGCATGATGTATGTTGAGTTATGTGCTTCATCTAAGATCTGCCTCCTCAACTCCCCATTATTGGGCACATACAATCTGTGACCGAACCACAATACGCCATCTCGAACTTCAAATTTTGTTTTCGTTTTAGCTGCTACTTCCGCTCTTATCTTGTCCATTTGATTATCCGCCAATTATGCTGCTCGAATTTGATCTAATAAGGTTAGTCTTATGCCCAGAGTTGCTAATAGGGATGCATTCCTTCCTATGGCAAGACGGGTTCTAAGCATTCGTATTTCAGAAAAAGTATCAGCTCGTACCGCTCACAGATGCGCTATTTTTCTCAATGATTTTCGGCTTTGGACATCTGCCACGACGTTTGTCTTCCCGGATGATAGTGAATCGTATAGTCATAATCCTTAATTAACTCCATCCATCTTCTTTGCGTCAAGTTCAACTCTTTCTGGGTGAAAATATACTTCAAGCTCTGATGATCCGTAAAGATCTCACAAGGGACGCTGTACAAATATTGTCTTTATATCTTGCGCGCGAAGACGATTGTTGCTAACTCTAGATCGTAGGTAGGGTAATTCTTCTCATGAGGTTTTAATTGTCTAGACGCATTGGCGATAACCTTCCCGCGTTGCATCAACACGCAACCCAAACCTTGGTGTGACACGCTACTATAAATAACAAAGCCGTCGTTGGCTGACAGAAGGGTAAGTACAGGTGCTGACACCAATTTGGACTTCAACTCTTGAAAACTCTGTTCGCATTCGTTGGACCATTTAAACTTGACATTTTTCTACGTTAACCTAGTCAAGGACTTCGCAATCAGGGAAAAGTCCCAAATAAAATGCCGGTAATAACCTGCTAACCCCAAAAAGCTTCGTATCTCAGTCACGCTAGTTGGCTTTTTCCAATTGACTACCGCTTCCACATTTATTGGGTCTACTTGTATCCCCCCTTCAGATATAGCATACTCAGCTACACCACTCGATCCAACTAAAACTCACACTTTTCAAATTTTTGTATACAACTAGTGCTTTCTCAAGATCTGCAAAGAAATCTTCGAGGGTTCCCTATGTTCCTCCTCACTCCGAGAGTATATCCAAATGTCGTCTATGAACACAATTACGAATTGGTCTAAAAAGCTTCAAACACCCGATCAATCAGGTCCATAAACACAGCAGGCGCATTCTTTAACCTAAAAGGCATCACCACAATTCATAATACCTGTAACGAGTCATAAAGGTAGTCTTGGGTACATCTGACTCCCGTACTTCCAATTGATGGTATCCTGACCTCAAGTCTATCTTGGAGAACACTCTGGCTACTTGCAGCTGGTCGAACATGTCGTTTACCCTAGGCAAAGGATGCTTGTTCTTAATGATCACCCTATTCAATTGTCGATAATCAATGCACATCCTCAGTGTTCCATCCTTCTTTTTCACGAACAGTATAGGTGCTCCCCATGGTGAGACACTAGGTCGGATAAATCTTTTTTCTAGTAACTCTTGTAATTATTCCTTCAACTCTAGTAACTCAGCAGGTGGCATTCTGTAGGGAAGAATAGATATGGGCGCTGTGCCCAGGTAGAGATCGACTGTAAACTCCACTTCTAGGTCTAGCGGTAATCCTGGTAAATCATCTGGAACGTCTAGAAACTCACAAATAATTGGTACCTCCAAAAGCTTCTTTTCTTCCATCTCTACGTTCAACACATGTGCCAAAAATCCCTGGCAACCCTTCTTCAACATCTTCGAAGCCTTGATGGCTGACACGATAAGGATAGGTGTTCTACTCTTGTCCCATTGGAAAACGAATTTCTCCTCTCCGGGTATCCTAAAGATTACTCTTTTCCTAAAACAATCTAACGACGCATGGTAGGATGACAACCAGTACATCCCAAGAATCAAATAAAACTCAGACATAACTAAAGCCATCAAATCTACCAACATCTCCCTATCTTCTATCTTCAACACAATCTTTACACACATTTTTAATTACCACTTTAGTCTTGCGACCATCAAGACTAATACTGCCGCTTGAATCTAATGCATCACTAGGGCTAAATGTACCACATAGACTAAACACTCCACAGGTATATGCTTACCCATACGAAACCAATCACAACCCTCGTCATAACATAATATATATTCGCATCTTTCCTTTACATACGTACCACTCACTCAACAATTCTTTAACCGAGCAGTACTAACCCCTTATTCTAAAATCTCTTACCATCATCACTCAATTCCTTCACACATTCTCTGCCACACAACCAAACTAAGAATCACTTTTTCACTTTAACTATTTTATCTTACCTACATTTTACAAAGACACTCAATTCACTCAAGCCCAATTACAAAAATCATACCTATTAACTTGTATAGTTTCACTTACACTTCCACTATTCTCATCCAAACACTTATTCCTCCAGTGTACTCACACTAAGTTGTTTCGCAACTCCACCAGAAACAATAGAATTATATCAGCATTCAACTTCTCATACATAGAGTCCACACATTTTTACGGGAAAATTCCTTCTCTATATAAGAAACATTTATGCACTAATCTAAACAAGCTTGCCCTAATGAGTAACATCACAAAAAAATTTCGAAAACAACTTTCTTGCGACTCACATCAATACTACAACGGAATCCGAATACCAACTCCATACGAGTTACACAATCTAGATGTCAAACGAATATAAATCGATACTTAAGAACTTACTATATGAACAACTCAGTCTGTCTAAAATGCGCACTCCACCGCTTAACCAATTTTTAGCGTCAGCGGGACTAACTGTTTCCACAAACTCCTTGGTACCAAAATCCTTGAATTGTTTAACTAAAGAGTTACTAGTCCTTCTGGCCCGCATTGCAATTCATCTTTCGCTATGTTCACCCATCTTGTGTAGTTGTTCATTTCGAGAACCTTCATCCTTGTTCTAATCCGAAAACTTAATCCCTTCTTAAACCTTTTACACCGTGTCTCCTCATCAGTTATAAGCTAGGTGGCATATCGTGACAACTCTGTAAACTTCATCTCGAATTTTTCCATAGTCATCCTTCCTTGTTCTAGGTCGATGGATTCTTGCTCCTTCTCATTCTTGTAGTTTATGGGCTTGTATTGCTCGTCGAATGCTTTCTCAAAACGATCCCAAGTAATTTTCTGGGGTACGGGAGATTTAACTCCTGGCATCGGCATTTTCAGTGATCGCTCTGTGGCTTACCACTACTGATACGCTTCTTCTGTGAACATAAAAGCTATGAAGTCAATCTTATTATCTGCATCTATCCCCAACCTATCCAGAATACGCACGACATCTTTCAACTAGTTTTCTACTTCTGCAGGGCTAAGGGTTCCAGTAAACTCCTTCGCACCCAGATCCTTAAATTGTTTGATTAAGGGGTTACTGCTCCTCTCAGCTCGCATTGTGATCCAACTCGCGTTCTGTTCAGTCAGCTTTACGATTGCCTACAATATCCTAGAGGTTGGGTCAGGTTCTACTGATCCCACTTGCGGAGATTCTTCTTGTCGTGCCTCATTATACTGGTTCAGGTTGAATGACGCTCCGTCTGAGTTTCTCCATGCTCCTTCCTATCGTAGGAAAGCTTTGACTTAGGGTTCGACACAGGAGTCTAACTTGTAGACATAAGGATAAGAATAAACTGTCTACGAAAGGTTTTAATGACACAAGGTTCGTCCTCTTTAATCTGATAACCCACTTAGACTTCGCAAAACGACAGCAACACAAGGCCCCTCCTGAGTTATCTCCCTAATCAAATAACTTGCTTAGATTTTCAATTAGGACCTTGCATTTGTAGAACACGTTTTCCAAATGGACCTCAAAGCCAGTCAGTCAAATGCCTGAAGGCAAAGGTATGACAACCTCAGGCCTAAACTACACTTCTCAACAAATTGCGAGACGACGGACTTAACCTATGGTCCACCACAGACCACACTCTGACAAGTCTACAGAACCTATAACCTAGAGCTTTGATACCAAAATGTAACACCCCGCTCTTGCAAGGCGCCAAATCTGTACAAAGGGATGTAATGCCGCCGCAGACCGGCGGCGAAATGGAAAGATAAGGGATAAAGATATTAAGAGATTAAACAAGTACTTCTAAGCAACCACAACACCTTAATGTCAAAAGAGGTATACATGAGTCACTAGGAATTCGCTATCCCAAGGGCATACATTACTTCTAAAACATCAAACACCTTTAGGGTCTTATACATGAAGCTCTGCCAAAACTAAAAACTAAACAAAAAAAAAAACCAAACCAAAAAGATTCCCAACATTAGAACCAAAACTACTTGACGATGCCTGTGGTGGACCAACTCCTATCCGTTCTTGGTATCTGCAACCACAGAGATTACAAGAGAGCGCATTTAGTATTATCATGAATAGAAAATGCAGTTACTTAGTTAAGGATAACTGAAAACTCTTTCTAAAATTAGTTCATCAAAATTTTCACGAAAATATAGAGACTGATGCATTTGCTTGAACATGAAAATACCACAGATTATACATAACCTTCTCAGTATTGTAAATAGAAATTGTTCTAGCTCAACCGCCACAAATTTAAAATGCATGACCACTATCTCAAAACTAGACCCAAACCCCAGCAATGTCCAAGTAGTTTTCAACCTCACGATCGGGAATTTCGACGGTGCTGCAACCTCAATTTACATTGCCCGGATTGCAACGTGATGGAATGACGGCCACTCTCTACCAAGCACGAGTGTTATGTACTTAAACTTGGGGCTCATCCCAAAATCCTTAAAGGCAAAACCCCCACTTAACGAAAAACCTCCCCTATAGGGATAAATGAAAACCCTTAGTTGGGTAACCTCTCTCATAACGGGATATAAAGGGTCGAAAACCCTTGTAACTTGGCACTTTGGAACAACCGCATAACATTAACCATACTTTTATAATAACATCATACTAGCTCAACATGTCATGGATGGAACACTTGAATTAAAAATATTATGGCTTTTGAAAACAATAGGTTCATACGATCGTCAAACTAGTCATAGTTCAAAACATGCACTTCAAAACATTTTCATGCATCATTTACATAAACTCAAGTTCAAGATAATGGCTAAGCACTCTCACTTTATCTTATATGCATACGAATCGAGCCTTTATCAATGAGCTAAACTTACTCCTCGGGTAATAAAACTTACATGCCTAGCAAGCAAACATGACTTAACCATTAACACAGATGTTCTACCCGTCTTAGAACGTGAAGTACTAAAATGATTCGGACCGTTGAGTGTTTTCTTGATTTTTGGGACCATGGTTACATTCTTTTTAAGTTTAAGAGGTACTACACACTTTTTCAATCCTTCACTTGATTAAAGATTTAACTTAACCATTTATTACTCTCTTCTAATTATTAAACTTTAAAGTACCACATCATTTTGAGATACTTAGACTTGGAGTTGGATTATAATTTATGGTAATGATTTAGATTAAAATATTCTCTACAGCTTTCATATTTTACACTATGGCTAAAACCTAAGGCAACTAGGTAAAAAACTTGACGGAAACAAAAATGGTTCAGCACTTGCACAGAAAATTGGCCAGAAAATTGTCTTTATTGGTCTCTATTTTGGGGCATCAAAACATGTCAAAATGATCACATTCTTGGATATGTTCTAGCTTAACATGTCCCATACAAGTTTCATATTTAGTGATAAAGGTAGTGATTTGGAACAAGTTAGAGTTTTTGACCATTTTATAAAATAGGTTCTGTCAGCCGCCAAAACTTAGTAGAGCTGGTTTTGGATAGAGAGTTTGAGACGGTTTTGAAAGACTTTCCCAAGGCATCTAGGTCTGATTTTGGACTGTAAGTAGTTCAATATGTTAGCTACAATATTTATGTAGACCACTTTTGGAGTAGGTCACTAAAAATAGGGGTTTTGAGCAACACAAAAATATGTGACAGAGGTGTCCTTTGAGGGTTGAAACACAACAGAGAGTTTCAAAGGGATTTTGACCCATCAAAACTCAATAGATTAGGCTCAATTTTGGTGGGTAGCTAGATATACATGTTATCTACAGCTTTCCTGTTTTGGCCAAAGCGCGGATCTCATTTTAAACTAGGATTTTCAAGTCTGTATTGTTGACTAGTATGAAATCGGCACACTCGGGTAGAATTACAATATCTCGAGTTTTACTCACTGAAATGCGTTCAAATAAACTTTGGATGAAAGATAACACAAAAACTTAGGTCTGGACATAAAGAACACGCTTATAGCATTTTTTTTATATTGAGTTATGATGTTCCAAAGATCAGGACAGAAAGCTTAAAAGCCCAAAACTCTGGCCTATTTTGGTTCTAGCCTCTTAGTGTCATGTGCGTAATTTTTTGACCCATCTTCTTTGTATACATGTGTTGTACTTCAATATATTAATGCTCTAGAGCTTATAGAAGTCATGAATCCCATGGAAAAATCTACACCAACTCACAATTTCAACATTCATACCGAACAGTCCCAAAAATCTAACCATAACGCCTTTATTTTTGAGTTTTCAGTTCTTATTCTTAGATTTGTGTTTGGAAATAATGAAAGAGGTATTTGATATGTATAAAATCAGAAGTGTTGAGTCTTGATTACTTTGTTTAGAAGTTATTTCTTGGTGATAGAAAATCTTAGACTTAGCTTTCAAGCTCTATGGATCCTCCTCCTTCTTTCTTCTTATTTCTTTTTCTTTCTTCTCTTTTCCTCTTATCTCTCTCTCTCTCTCTCTCTCTCTCTCTCTCTCTCTATATATATATATATATATATATATATATATATATAAATGCATGAAATTTAGAGAAAGAATAGGTGGGTTGGGTCCCTTTTTATAACCAAATGTCAAACAGGAAGGTTCCTAGGAAGTTTCCTTAACCATGGGTTAACTAACCTTAGTTACTTTAAAATTAACTTGAGCTTGCAAAACATGGCCACCAAGTTTGGCACATTCTCCTAGGTTAGCCACTTGAGTGTATATATATATATATATCAAAATAATCTTTTTCATTTAATTCTAGGAAAAGTTTGAGTATTTTTCACATAGATTCGTTTCTTGACTTTTCGAGCTTAACACTTGTCTTAAACGACTTGGGCTTATAACTTTGACTTTTTATCGTCAATTTTAGGATTTTAATATATACTTGTGTAGTTTTCACTCTATCCCGGATCTCGGGCTCCAAAAGGTTAAACGGTCGGGTCGGTTTGGTTCTTTTTATCGAACTTTGGTTCGAGATTTCGTTTCTTTTGAGATGTTCTTTCTTTTCTATTCGTATCTTGAGTTCGAGTTGTTACAAAAACACTCAGAAACTTGCTCATATATGTGCACTCATTTAGTACGTGGCAGAAGAAATATATATGCGATTCAATCAATTGTGTCCACATACTTGAGGACTCGAAAAGAAGCAGGAAAGCAAGAATCACTCAACCTCATGATTAAAATGCCATATATCGAGAAAATTTTATGCAGGTCGAATCCGTTCTTTTCAATTATTTATTTATGTGCATCAAATTATGTCTTACCATGATCAATTAGATCTTTATTTTTTATTGTAGCGTTAGGTAGGAAAAAATGTGTATCTGGACTAGGGTTGAGTGTATATAATATTCTAGAATAGGCTAATTGCTAATTTCACTCAATATTCCACTTTCTTCAATTATTTCTTACATTCTCCATTTTCAAAACCAATTTTTTATTTTACATTACATCAAATTCTATATTTTGCCATTCATTCAATCATTGCTTCATTTTGTACCACTCAATTGTTCTTTTTTTTTTTTACTTTTTTTTTCAAACTTTTTCACCCTTCCTGATTGTAGACTTTATTGTATTCATATAGCCACTTAATTTGTTCACATGATATTTTCAGATATAACAGGAGAACAAGAAAAAAAAACTTATATGTAAAAGGTTCAAAAAGTGGGGACTAGGGTCAATTGAATAGAAAAATACGAATATGCTCGAACATAGAAATATGGCCTAAAATTCTTTTCCAAGTTTAACAAAAATCTTTTGCACAGTCCTTATGTTTAGAAAATTTCAAATTCAACTCACATAACAAATTCTTAATTTTTGGCCAAAAGAATGAACTACGAGATTATACAACGACAGTTGAATGCTGAATAAAAGAAAAATGAGTAAATGTAGTAATAATCTCTCAAAAAAAATTACTAATTCAAATACTCACTGGGTTAAGTCTCCATCTTATTATTTTTTCAAGTCATTCTTACTACAAATATTCATTAGTATAAAAATCAATTTCAACAATCAAGTGTGCAGTGCCAAATTATGTTAAATGTATAATTTCATGATTTATTTTTTATAATTACAATAGTAGACCAAAACTATTGTATTCCTTTTATTTAAGGTAGTAAATTTATAACTAAACTTTAAACTTCTCAAATTTTTATTTTATTTTATTTTATTTATTAATATTAATATTATTATATTTTTAATTTTTTTTAATTCACACAGTTCACAGTTTGGCAATGAACACAATAACACCCCCAACTTGCATATTGCATTGTCCGTAGTGCGAACACAATGAAACAAGAAAAAAATAAAAGTTACTATAGAATAAAGCAATCTCGAAATATAACACGTGAAAAAAAAAATAGAACTTCCACAAAGTAGAGAGTAAAGTAGATAAAGACAGGTAAAAATAACAGAAACTGCATATATTTATTAATTGCGAACTGTGATTATTACATAGACAAAAAAAAAAGAAAATACAATAGAAGAAAAATGCCTTAAGGGCCTACTGACTGTAGGACTAATGTGGGAACATAAAGAAAAATCTAAAGCTTGAAAAGAAAAGGAGAAAAAGAAAAG
>JAUMHN010403295.1:0-15527 GCA_032360265.1 Heliamphora ciliata
AAGGCCCTAACACGACCAAAACGGACTCACACACGTCCAACACGGCAAACACGAATCCACACATGCCCAACACGGCCCACGCTGCCTACAAGAACACCACAACGTTCCACGGAACATGGAATTAGGTTAAAAGGGCCAACAAGGATGAAAAATAACCTTTTCCCTTCACTCGTTTGATAATAACTTTTTCTACGAAATGAATTTTAAGGTGAAAGAGGTGTCATTGGAAAGAAGACTTCCAGGGCTTCAATTTGAGTACAAGAATGACCTGATTCTGAGTCCGAACGAGGGAGATAACATCAAAACAAAATGGCCCTACGTAGCTAGTCCGCTCGAGCGGACATCGGGCGCTCGAGCGAGCTACCACCCGAGAAGAACCCAGATTTTCTGTTCTTGAGTGTTCTTGGCCCCTAAACTCTCAAACACCCACAAACCACCATCTCAACCACAAATCTAAGCCTTTAAGCACTATCTCGACACCCTCGGACGTGCCTAAACCCGAAACTACCACAAAACCTCGAAAAGAAAAACTCAAAACCCAATTTCAATCACCGAAATCGACACAAAAACCCACTTTTTAATCAAAACCTGGTTTTCTTGAAACAAAGTCAGATCTACAGTAATCTAACCATTAAAAACGCACACGATTACACGTAGTACCCTTATAAGACATGAGAGTCTAGGATCCTACCTCGTTGAGTTAAAAACTCGACGTCTCGATCCACGTGTAAAACTGAGCTTCGTCAGAATAGAATTCTATTTGGATGAATATGTAGCCCTCGAAGCCGGTACCAAGGATCTACTGTTGGATCGTCGAAAACTGAGCCTCGAGCCCCCCGAAAGCTAGAGAGAAGGCAGAGAGAAAACTTGTAGCGAGAGAGAAGTGAGAGAGAGAGAAGTTATGTTGAAAATAAATATCTAAAGGAAGACATTTATAGGCTTGTCGAAAAATATTTTTTTTTTTTTTGAAACCCGCACCACAACGGCCAACGGCCCTGGGAACCAACCCCACATGGATATCTAACCCCGATCATGCATCTAAAAGCATATAAACATGCAAAATTGAAAACGCCTAAACGCGCGTCGAAAAATACCAAAAAAAGAAAATGGGTCAGGGTCTCACAACTCTACCTCGCTTCAAGGAATTTCGTCCCTGAAATTCAACATAAGGTCAAAAGAAAACAACCGCGCCGATCGCAATCGACACAAGCACACGAGATGGTCAGCCAAACCATTCCTAGGACATAATCAACAAGGTCAGGCATCCTAACAACGGCCAATTATCTCAAAAACATGGGATCAACAACTCGTCTCAACCTCACATCCTCACCACCTGCTGTCTCAACACAGCACACCACTCAAGAAAACCGTCACCAACTCCCAAACCCACGGCCACAGTCTCGACCACGGCCTCGCCCTCTCTACACAAACATCGTGTCTCTATGAAAATAACAGAAAACGTAAGATGCATCATATAAACACGAACCACATAAGCATGCTAACACATAGCCACATAGGTTCATGCTAAACAAACCCCACATACCGAGGAGAACCGACAAGACTGACACGTCAATCTGGATAACCTACACAGATTCCCTTCTAGAAGTCACGTCAGCTAAACGCATTTCTAACTTGGCTCCCAAGTTTGTTAATCCAAACGCCCAAAGGCAGGATTAATCAATCCCACAGTTCCACCCCCATGCTCACATATACACCTCGTTCACATATCTAACATGCTGACACGATTAGATTATCAAAACAACTAAACACATGCAGTCAAGCACACACAATCAACCTCACACGGGATACACCCTCTTCCCATAACTCATAGGTATTCGAACCCAGAGCTCTGATACCATTGTGTCACGCTCCAAACTCCGGGTCACGTGAAACACCCACAAACAACCAACATAAAACCCGGTCCGAGAATATACTCTCAAAATAAACCATACATGCATTGTATATAAACGTCAAACGGCAACATTACATGGCCCTAACGCCGAAAAATAACATGTTGCAACATACATATAACAAAAGACAAAAAAGGAAGAATACACTTCCACTTCTCCAGCACCCGCAGATCATCCTCTGTGACCGGTACCTGAAGAAAATCAAATTCCACACCATGAGCCAAAGCTCAACAAAAACTAGACAAACATGCAATATAAACAAAACAAGCTAGGAAATCGAAGTGCAGTTTTAGACTCTCTTTCAAGCCTTGAAAATAATTTGAAAACAGTTTTAGATCACGACTCACCAGAGCCAATAAAAACAAGTTTTCACATGCAATGGAAAAGCGAGGATAAAAACTATTTTTTGACTCATTAGAGCCTTGAAAACCATTCTAGTATTACGACTCCCGCAGGCCGATAATACAGTATTTCGACTCCCGTAGGCCAATAATACAGTTTTAAGAATATTGGTCTATCCGTCCCAATATGTAATACATGCAATCCATGAATCTTCTCAAACTTTCACCGAAGGACCATATCCCACCATATGCATATTCTCGGACTTTCACCAAAGGGTCGTACCCCACCGTATACATGTTCTCGAACTTTCACCGAAGGATCATATCCCACCATATGCATTTCATGGACTTTCACCGTAGGACCTTAGCCCCTCCATATGCAGATATAAAACCAGAGTTTTAACCAGTGCAACACATGCACACATATAATCAGAGTTCAGATATATCATGATTATATAAGATCACGTATGACCACATAGGACCTCTGCCCAATTAACACGTCTTTACGAACTTTCACCGACGGGTCGCTACCCAATTATGCATCTTTACGGACTTTCACCGTAGGACCAATATATGCCCCAACATATGTATCGTCAGCCAGAGCTAACATTCATAGAGCCACATATTCATCTATCTCATCCCATACACCTATGCATAACCTAATCAGGATTTAAATACATAAAATCACATACTATCACTACGTTACACAAATCACGTCACATGTTACACACACGACTCACACAACACCTGCAACACATGCAGCACGCATCACATGCATCCATGCCTCATATACTACATAACCGTGGATATAAAACTTCTAAGTTTTAAAGCATGCAATTACGGTACACATAACGATACCAAAAATATGTAATACACTTATATAATTCGTACATAAATAAACAATTATAAATGCACATAACCATGTATGACAATACATCACGATGCCACCCGTCACAAAACTTGTCACGACATCACATGCCACATACCCGTCATTCGATACCCGAATGACATGACCACTCACCGAGATAACCAACAATGCAGAAAACCAAAACCAAAACCTAACGTAGAGGCCAACACAGCCCAAGCACACGAGCGCTTAACCACCGCTCGAGCGGTCCCCTACCGACATAACACACTGCCATCACCCCGCTCGAGCACACCACAACTGCTCGAGCGGTCAACCACCGACCCAACACTTTGGCACCACCCCGCTCGAGCGCTCAACCACCGCTTGACCGGTCAACGCTGGGAGAAAACTCAAACTGAGAAACCAAACCAAACCCCCAGCACACAACGATGCACAAACCACCACGCACACAACCGTGCACCAACACCCCGCATGAAATGACCAACACCCTCTCTGTGACTTCAATTGACAAGACCCTATAATCCAATCAACTAAAATCACTAGACGAGAGCAGTCGATCGAGCCCGATAACCCAATCGACTGAGAGGCCACCACACGACTCCCGAAGCCATCACACAACCAACCGAACCCCAAAAAGAATCCTCAGGTATTTGAATTAACTAATTCTCATAAATTAATCAATTGAATACCATAGGATGCCAATTGGAAACCAAAGAACCAACCACCAAACCACAAAACACCAACAAACTCCCAAGGCCCTAAAACGACCAAAACGAACTCACACACGTCCAACACGGCAAACACGAACCAACACATGCCCAACACGGCCCACGATGCCTACAAGAACACCACAACGTCCCACGAAACATGGAATTAGGTTAAAAGGGCCAACAAGGATGAAAAACAACCTGTTTCCAAATATTTGGCCAAAAATGGGTGAAAAACGATTTGAAAATCTTGACACACCTTCACTCTTTTGATAATAACTTATTCTACAAAAAGAATTTTAAGGCGGGAGAGGTGTCATTGAAAAGAAGACTTTCGAGGCTTCAATTTGAGTACAAGAACAAACTAATTTCGAGTCCGGACAAGGGAGATAAATCAAAACAAAACGGCTCTGCGCAACCAGTCCGCTCGAGCGGACATCGGGCGCTCGAGCGAGCTATCACCCGAGAAGGACCCAAATTTTCTGTTCTTGAGTGTTCTTGGCCCCCAAACTCTCAAACATTCACAAACCACCATCTCAACCACAAATCTAAGCCTTTAAGCACTATCTCGACACCCTCGGACGTGCCTAAACCCAAAACTACCACAAAACCTCGAAAAGAAAAACTCAAAACCCAATTTCATCCACCGAAATCGACACAAAAACCCACTTTTTAATCAAAACTCGATTTTTTTGAAACAAAGTCATATCTACAGCAATCTAATCGTTAAAAACGCACACGATTACACGTAGCACCCTTATAAGACATGAGAATCTAGGATCCTACCACGTTGATTTAAGAACTCGACATCTCGATCCACGTGCAAATCTAAGCTTCATCATAATAGAATTCTATCCAGATAAATGTGTAGCCCTCAATGCCGGTACCAAGGATCTGCTGTTGGATAGTCTAAAATCGAGCCCCGAGCCCCCCGAAAGCTAGAGAGAAGGCTGAGAAAAAACTTGTAGAGAGAGAGAGGAGAAGATATTTTGAAAACAAATATCTAAAGGAAGATATTTATAGTGTCGTCGAAAAATATCTTTTTTTTTTTAAACCTGCACCACAACGGCCAACGGCCTCGGAAACTAACCCTACATGCATATCTAACCCCGATCATGCATCTAAAAGCATGAAAACATGCAAAATTGAAAACGCCTAAACGCGCGTCGAAAAACGCCGAAAAAAGAAAACGGGTCAGGGTCTCACATGTCGACACCAAAGATGATCAGTGTCGAGACCAAATTTCTAGTAGCTAAAGTCTTTCATCTGAGTGGACACCAATGAAGACATGAGTCGACACCATGAGCAGACAATGAAGCCTTGAGTCGACACCACCTCTGATATGAGTTAACACCAAGGTCCTAGCTGGAAAATTGAAGTAATGAAAGAGTCGACACCAAATGTACCATGAGTCAACACCTCAATGTGGGTGAGAAAAATGCAAAAGTTTGGACAACACCAACGATGAAGTGAGTTGAGAATTTTGTCTGAGAACCAATGCCAAGAGCAATTTCTGTCGACACCAAAGAGTTTCGTGTCGACACCTACGACAAATTTTAAAAAGAGTGCTGGTTCAAACGGTAACATTTTCAAGAGCATTAATTGCCTTCACCAACCACTAACGGTCATTTACTTCATTGGGCTATAAAAGTAGTAAATTTCAGAGTTTCAAACTTCTAGATTAGTGTTCTATAGATTGCACTGAAAGCTATTATTATTCTCTTAGAGCATTAACTACTATTTACTCTTCCAGTCCAAATACTCTTACTCACTTGCTCATTTATTATCAAATCATTATATGGAGCGATTGTTTGTGAATCTCTGATTTATTCTCATTTATTGTAAATGGTGAGTTACTTTTATAATCTTTTAAGAGAGTAAGCTAACTTATTAAAAAAGAACTGAAGAGAATTTAGAAAAATATGGAGTGCTTGTAAAAACTTTTTCAAGCCGTGAAGACTTTTGAATGCGCCTGTGAAGCATTCAGTTTTAGTGCAAATTCTCAAGGGTGAGTCTTGAGGAACGAATGTAGGCTTAGAAAAAGCAGAACCACCATAATTCTTGGCGTCTGGTTCTATTTTCTCTCTCTTACCTCTGTAATTTCACTCTTGTTGTTTTAACTGCTATATTTGCTTTATGAAATTAAAAGGTTATGCAAAAGTTTTTTAAAATTGTTATTATTATTTTAAAACCTAATTAACCCCCCCTCTTAGGTTGCCTAGAACTAACATTCTCATAGTATTTAATCGGGTGTGTAGAGTTTGGCTTACGCATAGAAGACCAAATTAAACGTTCTTGTAGAATATAAGTTTTGGCTCACAATTTTAGATGGAATTGGACGAACCATCGGTACTACTGTGACACAATATTTTAGTAGATTTGTCTTAATTAAGTAGAATGGTAATTATTTCGGTAAATATTCCGACTCATTATGCTAGTACACTTTATGTGTATTGAATTATACTAAGTTGGGGTAATTAATTTTATACTGAATATATAGATTAATTCACACCCCATGGTTATTATAAGTACTTATACTCTTAATCTCGAAATAATTATTATTTACGTATATTTAATATTCGTTGTTTTAATTTATTAGAGAGTACGATCTTTTACGGGTCAATAATTCTAGTAAGTTGGATAATGATATTAATTATATGGTGGATATTAATTATTGACGAAATTCACGGTCTGAAAAATCGAAATTAATGATACCCCCTTAAAAAAGTTTACAAGTTTTGACCGAGTCAAACCCTACAGGTAAGTTTTATCGACAATCAAATAAGTTAAGTGAAGGACTTAAAGATTTTCAAATAAGTCGATTAAATATAATTATTAGTAATTTAATTTAATTGACGGGTATCTGTAATCTTAATATGGGGACAATAAATGTGTATTTAATAACAGGAGCTCGAATACTATGGTTCTGAGATTAGTAAAACATCAATCACCACCCCTGTGGTTTCTGAAATGTCATTAACCTCCTATCTGGTTTAAATTTTGTATTAAATTAGTCCAACTATTAAATTTTTTCTCAGCTGTTCCTTGTTTGGCGTGTTTTTTAATTAAATTTTTATGATTCAATCCGTTCATTATGTAGAACTCGTCGAGTTTTTTTAATATATAAAAATTCAGATTCATCCGATATCTGTAACTTAGTAATTGAATAAGATCTCATAATAAATAAATAAATAAAAATTATAAGTTAAAAAAATATTGTTAAACAAATGTTACTCAATCACTTAGTTGCATGTATCAGATGAATCTGAATTTTTATATATTAGACAAACTCGACGAGTTCTACATAATGAACGGATTGAATCATAAAAATTTATTCAAAAAATACGCCAAACAAGGCATAGCTGAGCAAAAATTTAAAACTTGGACTAATTTGATGCAAAACCTAAACCAGATTGGAGGTTAATGACATTTCAGAAACTACATAGGTGGTGGTTGATGTTTTACTAAATCTCAGGGAAGGTCACTGTAATTTATCATTTATATTATTATGAAATTACTTCTGGGTTGAGGTAGAATTTTATAATGGCATTAGGAGCCCACATCTTATTTACTCCACAAGTTTCTGTTGTAACTCATACATATGTTGTTATAAAACCTGACGTCATAATTAATCGTTATTCGTCAGTTAATGTAATGCCCCGACTTCCAGAAATGTTAGGACATACATACACGTATAATAAGGATTATACAAGCGGTTTCATTCATAATTAAATAAAGTACTACAATTAAAATTACAAAAATTTCCTCATCGTCAACCATAAGATAATACTTATTACAGTCATCCATTAGAATGTTTTACTGAAAAATACAAAAAAACTAACTGAAATTACAACGCAAAAGCGATAAAAAGGAGAAAAGTTAATCTTTCTTCAGGCGGATCCAAAATCCTACTGCTCCTGGTAGTTGCCATGTTCAGCAAAACCTTCTTGACTTTGGAGTTCTTCTTTCTCACCTACGGCATAACACCGTGATTCGAAACCTAGAAGAAAACTCGAGAAAATTCTACTAATCTAACTACTCATCACATAATCCAGCAAAATCAACGATCCCTAGTAAAATTGATCATACGGTCAACAGTTTAAATGGTAATTAAACATAACTAGCTAGATTTTCATTGAATATGATAATGAATGGTATGTAAAAAATGACTAGACTCCCGACCACAACCAACCAACAAAATTCCACGCCGAGAATTCAAAGAGTAGACTTATTGGACAAATTGAACACTAAAGCCATTAACAGACCTCGTTGTGAAAGATAACCACTTCCCTCAATTACATACCGCAACTACTTTATATAATCACAACAGCATGGGGTCCAATGCCAACCTAGGCCATATCTAGCAGTGCCCACCTTAAGGAATCTTGATGCATTTGCCAAGTTCAACCCAAAGTATAAGGATACAGAGGAAACCTAGAGACGTACCCCTGGTGTCTACGGCCTTATCCTCCAAAGTTACAAAAATTACACTAGGTACACACCTTGGGTGTTAATTGAAAAATATTCTAAAATCTTACAATGTAGTCACTAGGGACGTCCTAGACCAAGAAATAAAAGTTATGACCGACTCCAAAGCAACATACCTACTGACAATGATAAGGTACAACTCACAATGCATGAGGTGCAACTTGTATGATCCATGATGTTTCAAGTTGTAACTATTACGTTGCTCATGGTACAAGTAATTCAAAGCATAAAGTACAACCATTTGACGTATGAGGTGCAACTACTTTAGCATGATGCACAATCATTTTATGCACATGGTATAATTAATTTGAAGCATAAGATATAATCACTATTACACATAGGGTACAACTAACTTTATGCCCAAGGCACAGCCATTATGATACCTAACCAATTAAAAGTATGCTTTAAGTCTAAGTGGATTTCTCAAAATTCAGCACTTTTAACCTAATTTGTAGAGAATGTTTGGGGTACTACATCAATTTCAAATGTTCTAGTATTTTGATATGTTATAGTTTAAGATGTCCCCTAAAACGTCCATGGAGGACACTTAATGAGGTTCTTAATAAAATATTCAAGATTTTGCCCTCATAAGGAAAGGTGTCAGAATAGCCTTAAAAACTCCAAAATAGTGATTTTCATAATAGAAAATAAAGATTATAAAACTTATTTGATATACCAAATCAACTCTTTTCTTTCTCAATTGTTTACAGTAAGTCGGTCTTGAAATAAATTAAATATCATATGAAGAACATATTTAAATTTAAGTAGTAATAAAATTAGTTTTTGGTCTCACAAAAAGAAGGGAAATGTTTGGTTTTATTCCCTAAACGAGAACAGAAACTTATAGAGGATGTTTGGATAATCAAAACTCTATAAGGCAAGCCCCATTTTGGAGTGTAGTTAGAAAAACATGTTAGCTACAACGTTTATGAAGAAACCAAAGCTCGAATCTTGTCCTAAAATGGGGTTTTTGCCTCTGCAATGAGGATTAATGTGGATTTTGACATGTTTTGATAAAAAAATCACTTCTCGAGTTTTATAAGCCCAAATCAGTCAAACTAGTTTTAATGGAAAGCTAACTTCAAGATCTAACTCTGGATATAAAAATGAACATTAGGTGAGTTTTCTAGAATTATTTATAAATTTTCAAAGTTGAGATCAGCAAGTAGCGAAATTAGAACGAGACTAAAATTCAAGGATCTAACTTATATCCCTTCATGCATGGCTTACATCTAATTCTATTTTTGATATGAAACATGTATAACTTATAAAATAAGAACTTCCTCGAGTATTTATAACAAATTAAACAAAATCTCTCATCAAACAGATCATACAAAATCACAATCCATTACAACCCCTAATATTGTTTTTAACTTATTTTCTCTTGCTTTCTTGATATAGGATTCATATTTTATCTCTTAGATTGATAGAGATGGATTTAGATTTGAGTAAGAAGAGAGGATTTTAGAGAGTTTAACTTACTTTCAAAAGCAAACCTAAGCTTGAGTGACAAAACCTTTGACTTAGCTTCAATGGAGTGTCTTCCTCATTACTCCTTCTTCGCTTCTCTTTCAAGAACACTTAGAGAATAGAAAAAATTTGATTGTGACTCTCCCAATTCTTCCCTTTTGGCCAAAAATTAGAAGGGGAAGGGATGCCTTATATGGAGTTTTAGGTTGGTGAATTATGGAAGGAGGTTATGAGAATATGAATTATGAGAATATGAATTATGGAGGGAATATGAGTATGTGAATTATGGAGGGAATATGAGTACGTGAATTATGGAGGGACTATTATTATTATATACATTTATTGACTTAAATTATTATAGTCATATATATGTATATGTATATATTATTTTGGGTTAATGGAAGACATTATGAGTGTGGGGTTATGAAATATGAGTTTATAGATGGGGGTTATGAATTATAATTATGAGTTTATGAATGGAGTTATGAATAAGTGTAACGACTCGGTACGTGTTTATTTTGTTCTATCATGTTTTCGGTTAAGGGAGGAGACAGAATTAAGTTTTGGCATGATTGCTATAAAATTTTGTTTGTTAACGATTGAATTAATGATATATGGAATGAAATTGAGATATATGAAAATGAATAATGTTAACATGGGTATGTTAATGAAAAATTTGAAATAATAAAATGTGAGCAAAAGTTGAAAGTTTGAATTGAGTTATTAGAAAATTCGTGGAATTCAGCTTTAAGGGTCACCGGTCGAGTGGCGATTTGTCCACTCGAGCAGATTTTCGGGAAATGTTTAGACGATTCTCAAACTTTAGAGAAAGTTGAGGGTTATTGTTTAAACCCATGTCAGCCCAAACCCACGCTAATATCTCCGTATGTTCATCTCTTCTTCTCTTCTTCTCTTCTTCTTCCTTTCTTAGAGAGGGAAACCCAAATCCTTCATGAAATCGTAACCCTCAACCATGGAAATGGAAGATTGAAGCTAAATTGGAAGTGTACAAGGGTAAAGAACAAGCTTTGGAGCAAGAAGGTGGAGGATAGAGCATCAAGGAGTTGAAGTCAAGATCTCTCAACATCTAAATCGTAAGAGGGAGAATTTGAAGTAATCTCAAGCTTTTGGGCGATTTGAGTTAGGATGTAGACTATCTCTTGTGTTTTGCGTTAATTTGGGTTAATATTTTGGTTATATGAGTAAAATCTAGTTGATTTCATGCATAATTGAATAATTGATAGGGGTGTGTGTGGGGGGGAGGGGTTGAGTAGGTATGGTTGATTACATGAATGAGTTGGGTTTTATGAAAATTGGAGGTTCTGATAAATGGTTAACCATGATTTTGAGAATTTATTGTATAAAAGGGGTTTATGATACATGAAATTCAATGTTTTGGGATGAAAATAGGGATTAGAAGCATAGTTGTGAATGTTTAAGTGTGTGGGGAGTGTAGAATTCGAAATAGGGAAAGTTCTGGGGTTTTCTCGAACTACAACACGCTCAAGCAGAGCCCTATCTGCTCGAGCCATCTCGTGGTTGAGAGTATGGGTGCTCGAGTGCCCCTCTGTCTGCTCGAGCGGACTCGCTGTGCTAGGCCAACTTCAATTGACCATATCTCTCTCATGCGGACTCTGAATTAGGTCATTCATATACTCAAACTAAAGCACCAAAAATCTTCTTTCTAATGACACTACTCCCATAGCAAAATGCCTTTTCTAGAAAAAGTTATGATTAAAACTATAAGGGTATGTCAAATTTTCTAACCGTTTTTGCCCATTTTTTGCCGAATGTCTTGGAAAAGATTATTTTCATCATCATTGGACTTTTTATCAAATTTCTTGTCTTTAAGGTTATAGATACACCTATATAAATATATTTGGGTTAGGATGCATGTGCTGGATCAATAGGTTGGATTTTACGATGAAAGTGAATTTTCTACATACAATGATGGTTTTGAAAGAACAAGAATGGATATTTGAGGCTTTGTGGTATGACACGGTCATCATTTAAAATCCTAAGCATTTAGAAGGAAAACATGGGTTTTAAACTTGTATATGTGTATATGATAAGTATATTCTATTTTCTTCAAACGACATGAAATGTGTGAGTTGGATTAATGGGTTAGATTTTATGAAAATTTCAAGTTTTCTAATTAGAATGGAGATTTTGAAAAGAGGGAATGGATGCTTGAAGATTTTCTTGAATGTTTTATTTAAAGCTAACTAAATCTAAGTATGTGATAGGAGGTTGTTAAAGGTTTAACTGTGTGTGTATACGATAAGTGCATTCCACTTGTTTAAATATATCGTTTTCCCATCAAGCTAGTTATATACCGTCGAAAGCTTTGAGAAATTGAATATTGAAGATGATAAGATATATAATTGAAATTGAGAATTTGTATATTGAGGTGTATGATGCATGTGACTTGAAAAGAGAGATTGAATACTAAAACAGAATGTGATTTGAAAATGAAATGGGAAACTCAATATTGGAATCAAAATGACAATATGGGAACTTGAATTAGGAGATGAACTAGTTGTGGGGTTAGACTCCCATATTGTGAAATTGATATTGATTAACAAATAATGAACCGGGTATGGATTGATGTGAATTAAGTTAGGCTTGCACAGCTCCACGGTGAAAGACCAGAAACTTGCGCAAGATGGGGACCTCATACCCACGGGTTAGCCCACAAAATGTGGTGGTTGTGTTGTGATGAATTATAGAGTGACCCATTCCACAACAGTTTCGCGTAACCTATTGGGGGCGAATGGGATGATATTTCTATAAACTGCATTCGACGCAAGTTCATTGGTTATAATATAGTTTTGTGAGAAACTGGGTAATCTGATACGATTTTGTGAGAAACCAGGTAATGAGAAAGTAATATGGACAACATGAAAGAATGGAATGCTTTGAAAAAGGCTCAATAAATGTGAATAATGAAATAAAGGATTGATGTGATAGAAAATGAATGAATGAATGGGATAAATTTATGTGCGTGGGTGTGTGCGTGTAAATGAATAATGATTTGGTAAAACTTGCATTTTTACTTCTGTTGCATCCATCACACCACACAAATCATGCTTAGCATTTGAGTAAGTCTTTATCTTACGGATTTTAGCTCATGTATGTTGCATCTAACTCCTTTTAGGTTTGAAGATCGTGAGTGTTTGCTAGAAGAAGGTAGAAATTTGGAAAGCTTTTAAAAGGGTTTAATGTAGTTGATCTTATTTGTGTACTTTGGATAACTCGAATGAATGTAATGATATTAATATCGTCGATGAACTGTCACACCCCAAACTCCGGGTCACGTGAAACACCCATAAACAACCAAGATAGAACCCAACCCGAGAATACACTCTCAATATAAAGCATACATGCATTTTATATAATCGCCAAACGACTTACATTACACGACACCATCGCCAGAAAACATGTTACAACATACATGTTCAAAACTAGCAAAAATGAAGACTACAGCTCTTCCACCCCTCCAACAACCCCGGATCAACTTGCGTGACCGGTACCTGAAAAATATTTTAAATCCCACATCACGAGCCAAAGCTCAGCAGAAACTAGACAAGCATGCAAAATAAGCTAAACATGCTAGGAAAATGAGGTGTAATTTTTGACTCTCTTTCAAGCCTTAAAATAGTTGAAAACACGGCTTGCACGAGCCCCAATGATAACAGATATATATATATATATGCAACACATAAACATATATCTAAACCGACTTTCACAAGCCCTGACAAGCTAACTCATGCAATCCATACAATACACCAAACACACTATGAGCAACACACCGAACGCATATCTCTCCAAGACCTCATATCCATCCCTCATATTCACACGCACTGTTCTTAAGATCACGTTTTCATCCTTGAAACTATGCATATCATCCTAACTGATATCATGCCACAGTTAAAGAAAAGTAGTAAAAACACAGATAAAGGTAACAACTATAGACTCCTGCCCATTACCCAAGTCACCACTTAAGGCCTGCTCGATAATGAAAAGTTCTATACGGAGTTACGACAACGACGCCATTCACAGAGGCAACCGACTTAGTTTACGGGTTCACAACCCGAGGGCCCTAAGCACCCACCAACCCTGCATCGTTAGGACCACGTTCCCGTCCTTCAGATACCAACATGCACGCACAACACAAAGATCTTCTCGGGCTTTCACCGAAGAACCACTGCCCCATCTAACATTTCTCGGGCTTTTACCGAAGGATCACTGCCCCATCTAACATTTCTCGGGCTTTCACCGAAGGACCACTGGCCCATCTAACATTTCTCGTTTACCAGGGTTAACATATATTGGACCACGTTTTCATCCATCGTTAGCCAGGGCTAACATTCATACCAATATCATGTAAGACCACATTTCTTTCTTACATCATGCATAGATAAAATGAGAATTATATATGCACAAAACCACATATAACCTTCACATCATGATGCCACCCGTCACATAACTGGCATCCACTCACTTGGATAACCAACGACCCACAAAACCACGCCTAACTCAAAGGCCAACACTCAACCCATAAAACCCCGGTTCTCACAAACCAACTCCCTTTTCTCAAAAGGACCACAGGCCTGAGCATGCCCAACATGGCCATCACAGGCCCACGACGCCCACTGCGCCCAACACAAACCCAACGGTGAATAAACACCACTCACCTAACCGTGCACCAACACCCACGTTTAACCATGCACGTCACCCCCGAGGACGGCACTTAAACAAACACCCGAGACCACTACACGACAATCGAAATCACAACACGATCAACCGAACCCCAAAACCCAGCCACCGGACCACAAACACACAACCCAACACCTTAGTCGACTGGTCCTCAGCCCCTAGTCGACTGAAAAATCTCAGGAAAGCCAAAAATCCAAACCTAAAACATTTCTGTCAACCGACCTACTAGGTCCAGTCGACTGAACCCCAAACAGAACCAAGTCAGTCGAATAACTTCAGGTCCAGTCGACTGAACCCCAAGAACTAAGATCCAGTCGACTGATCATCAAGATCCAGTTGACTGACCTCCCTCGAAAAATATTTTTAAGCCGTGGTTTTTGCCACCAAAACCTTGATTCCACACCTCAAAACCTCCGTCCAACACCCTTAAACCTCCACACGCCTAGACCTAACACCCATACCACAAAAGAAACACCTGTGACGCCCCGTCCTCCAGATACATTGGGACATACATAAATATAATAAAGGGATATTCTAGCCATTCATTCATATTTACATACGTTAGTTATTACATTATAAACGAGATCTGAACTGTTCAAAAGTACATATGTATTACAGTTCCACTGAGAAATTTTAACAATTACACTAAACCCGAGAAATTTAAATATAAAAATGAAAAGCATAAGCTTTAACTCATCAGAATGCATCAGCTGGATTCGTGTGCTCTTGGAACTCACCCTGTTCTTCAAACTCTTCTTCTCCCTCTGAGATGACTTCCTCTAAGAACTCCTCCCTACCTGTGGCACGAATACCATGAGCCAAGATCCAGAAGCAAAACTCTCTAACCTTCTAACTAATCTCACGACACAAAATTCACCACAACATATACCATATAACATCCAGTACAGTTTATAGTCAAGGATGTTATGGTTGGTATACTAAAAACTATGTTTTTAGTATTTAATTTTATTTTTAATAAAATTAGTTTTCTATTTTATGAGAATCTTTATGAGCAATGTATGTA